>CAUYPK010095852.1:0-49181 GCA_963574355.1 Loris lydekkerianus | reverse complement strand
ACCGCTCCACAGGGAAGTCTGGGTGAGCCCTGCTGCCCCACACAGCACCGCTCCACAGGGAAGTCTGGGTGAGCCCTGCTGCCCCACACAGCACTGCTCCACAGGGAAGTCTGGATGAGCCTTGCTGCCCCACACAGCACTGCAATTCAGCAGCTGAATTCCCGATGAGCCTTGCTGCCCCACACAGTGCTGCCTGATTCAGCAGCTGCAGTAGCAGACGATGGGCTTGGTTGCCGTTGTGTCTTACTCTGGCTGGTGGGTTTACACGGCAGTTTGATGGTGCAACTCAAGCCTGAGCAGGGGTGGCACTTGGGCTCCATAGCAAGGCTAATGGGGAGGTGATTTTGGAAAGGAGGGCAGCAAGGAAGGCTCTGGGGGCAAGAGTCCTGCTTACTGAGAGCCTGGAAAGTGCTCTTCTTAGCACAGTGCTCCGGCAGGACTTACTGCCGGCAAGATCAGGAAGGTTGCCTTGACCTTGGCCCCTGAGCAGCTGCCCTAAGACCCCTCTTATTCCAAGGGCCTGGCTCTCCCAACGACCAGAGCCAGGGGCGGCTGGTCAAGGAACTCCAGCTGGGAGACCAGGGGCTTCCTAGGGGCAGGGAGCCCAGCAAATGCTGCCCTTCATCCTGAGCCCTGGACCTCACGTCCCCCCTTCCCTGCTATCCCTCCACTCAGCATGAAATCTCACCCCGTTTCACAGCCCAGCGGTGCCCACTAGCCGGGAAAGCATGGACTCAAGAAACCCAGAGCTGCCAAGACATTACGAGGCAAACAAAGCCCTAGTGTGTCCCACCGAGGCTAATTAGTGCTTCTCACGACAGGAGTGCAAAGCACAGTGTCCCTGAGAACGCACGACCCAGCAGTGGTGGAGAAGCAGACAGGAGCCACCTTCATGGAGATGACCAACCGCCTAATTGCAAAGTGTGCTGGAATTCCTGCTGCCCTCCTGCCCCGTTAAGACGTGTGGTAGGCAGAGCAAGGGGCACTGTACACGCTATACAGGCAGAGCTGGAGAGATGAAATGGCTCTTTTAAAATCAACGTTAACTTTACATTACAATACATTGTGGCTTGAACTTCATCCCCGCTCCCCCCAAGAAAGATATGCTGAAGCCTAACCCTCCAGTACCTGAGAAAGTGGCTTTATTTAGAAATTGAATCATTACAGACTAATGAGTTAAGGTACTATGAGGCCACACTGGAGCTGGGTGGGTGCCTAATCCAGTGTGATGTTCCCCTATAAAAAGAATGTCATGTGCAGGGACAGAGACAGGCAGAGAAGGTGGCTGTGCAAAGATGGAGGTGGAAACAGGCATTAGGCTGCCACAAACCAAAGAATGTGCAGGGCCACCAAAGCCACCAGTGCTCGGAGGAGGCCGGGCTGCCGCTCCCTGTGTCAGAGCTCCAGCCTGCACAACCGTGACAGACAGAACCCACTTCAATTCCTCTAAGTTCCCAGTCATAGGACGCTAATTAGCAATATTACCTCAAACGTGATTTGTATGCGTCTTTTGTTGTCAGCATTACTACATGTATATATCATACATGTGTATATTATGTATTACATACTATTATGTATATTATATATTATATACACACACATATATGTTATGTGTTTCACACATGGGCTTTGGATGAGAAATTCTCAAATTTTGTTGTAATCCTTGTACTGGAGAAACTGTCATTTAAAAGTCGCACGCAATTTTCTGCCCTCTTGGAAGTACAAACTCCACTTTGTTTTTGAGGCCGTTTCTCCCTTTGTTCTGGGATTAATAAAGACACTATGCTATGTGAAGGCCTATTTGGCCAGGGGCAGTGTCTCCTGCCTATAATCTTAGCCCTGTGGGAGGCTAAAGCTGGTGGGGTGGAGCCCTTGAACTCAGGAGTTTGAGACCAGCCTGAGCAAGAACGAGACCCTGTGTCTACTAAAAAGAAAAAAAGAAAAAGAAAAGAAATAATGTTTGACTTGCATGTCAGCCACTAAATTTTCTTTTTTAAAGAAGTGATATGACACCAGCCAATGGAGTTAAATTTTTAATGCAAGGAAAAGAAACAAAAAAGAGTAAGGTTAAATGCTTCTTCTCACCAGAGAAGAAACACCTGATGAATTTGCCTACATAAAAATAAAAATTTTTCTACATAAAAGATTGAAACAAAAAAAAGTTTGAATTATTATGTTTTCTTCTCTAAAGACAAAAAAGGGAAAATATATTAGCATTAATCTATCCAGACTTACGTCCAAAGACAGAATAGTAAAGTTCTATCCAAATGACAAAAAATAAATAAATAAATAAAATACAATAAATAGAAAAACTAGCTGGGTTTTGTGGCGAGCGCCTGTGATCCCAGCTACTTGGGAGGCTGAGACAGGGGGATCCCTTGAGTTCAAGAGTTTGAGGCTGCTATGAGCTGTGATGCCAGGGCACTCTAGCCTTCTCATGGTTTTTGTGCTTGTGTTTTCTTATCTGTAAAGAGATATATCAGTAGTGTTAGTATTTATCCCATAGGATTGTTTTGATGACGTATTGAAATACCCACATAGAAATATTGTAGGAATTTTGTGTTAGTATACGTTAAGTGCTCAGGACAATATCTGCACCACGGTAAATGCTCCAATAAGAGCTAGATAAATACAGCAAAGATCCTGTCTGAGTGCCTAGGATCAACCTTCAGTAAATGTTCGTTAATGCTACTACTAACAATAACAGTAATAAATTGAGCAACAAGATTTATAGTGGGATTACCAATAGGAAACCATAAAAAGATGAAAGTAATGGGGGGAAATTGATTAAGTTTGGTCATCTAGCATTTAGAGTGACTCTTGAAAACTCAAGGTATTCCTAAGGCAGTTGGCAATTGGAGCCTGATGTCAATAACCCAAGTGAGAGGCAAATTTGGAATTGTTATCGTAGCCAATTCTGTGGGCAGAATCAACAGAACGGAGTCCAGACAGAGAGAGAATCCCCAGGAGACATAAATCTGAAGTATAAACTGAAGAGAAGGATCTGGAGAGAGGACCATGATTAGCAGTTTCGTGAGGGCGTGTGGGAGGGAAGCTTTGGTGGAGTGAAAGGGAGCGTGAGGGAGAGGGAGGCTCCAGGGACGAGACGTGCTAACTCCTCTGTCCACTGTGAAGACCGTTGAGGCAACAAGGAAAGGGAAATGGAGAGGAAAGCTGGGGAGGAGGACAGAACAGGTGGAATTGTAAGACGCACTAGGGGTGAAGAGTCAGCGGAAGGAGATGGAGTGGGCTGCAGGAAGGAGCAGGCACTGTGACCCACTGAACCCTGGGGAATAGGGGGGCACACGGTTTCCAGAGGACAGGCAGCGTCAGGACCAGCTTCGTGGGCGAGGGACCCATGCGATCTCACAAGGACCCTCACTCAGAAGGGCCCGGCATTTGGTTTAAAGCTTTGTGACAGAGGTCTTGACACTCTAAATAATCCTGTCTTTGATTTTTCTGCCTAGCAAGTAAAGTCTGGTGGGCCAATAAAGCAGGTGCCAGGGACATGGAACCTTGGCAAAGGCGTGGTTCCATCTCCCAGCACCCGGAGAGGGTTCTTAGCTACCCGCTGGGGTCTCCTAGGTCGCTGCTCTGTTCCTCACCCTTCCCACAGTCACTCCTGCCCTCCACACAAGGCAGGGGCCAGGTTGCCTTGGCAGAGACCACTCTCTTGTCCCAGTGTGGCGTGGGCACAGAGAGGCCCAGGGTTGAGTGCCCGCCCTGCAGTGGCACTTTCACTTTCCCCGGGCCCTGTGAGATGTGTCAACAGGCTTGGCCAGGAGGAAGAACAGCTTTGCTCATGATGGGAAGGACGGGATTGGTGGGTGTGATTCTGCACCATGAGAGCTCTCAGCCTTCTCTTGCCTGTGTAGTACGAAGCCGGGACAAATGCTGAACTGAGGCCGGGGAAGAGGTTTCCAACGGGGTTCCAGCCTCAATGCTGGCAGCTTTTTTTTTTTTTTTTTTTTTTTTTTTAATGAACTATTTTAATAAAAAATACATACACATGCAACATTGAAAATGATTTTTTGAATCGTACTATTTCATTGAATTTTCACAGCTCTGACAGTTTTTAAAGTCACCCAATTCTTCTTTTTCTCTCTGAATGTTTAAAAGGATATTTTAAAATAATGAATTGGAACAGATATTGGTTTTCCCACACTCATATATCAGGTGTCCTGAAAGTATGCCGTTGATTTTCTTGACAGATTGATAGATCTTGAAATTACCATGGGCGGAGCCACCTCTCACATCTGACCTGAGCTTGCCTCGCGGCCCAGGAGGGCAGGGTGCAGGGCGCCCTCCTCGCTGGTCTGAGCATGCAGGCGACCTCCGTGTGTCTCCTTGGTGGGTGTTCTGTGCCAACTTCTGATCCCCCACCTGGCTTTGCCTGCTGGTCTCCCATATGAGATCACCGGACAGCTTTCTGTCTGCACTCTTTGAATTATTATTCCCTTTGCAGTAATTTTCAGGAGTGGAGGACATTTGTGGACATGGGGGAATTCTCACTTCAAATAAAACATATCTTCCCTCAATTAGAAATGGAAAGAAAAGGCAAGGATATGTGCGAGGAAGTCTGATGGCAGGGACTCAAGTCTCAGAGTGACGGCCCCGGCTCGGCAGGAGGATGAGTCATGCTTACTGAGCTCAGGAGCTGAATGGAGGCCAACACCTTCCCTGCGGGCAGCCCCCTTCATTTTAATTAAAGTCTTGGACATGCTTCCACACCGGTGTATGGAGCAGGGGGCTGCTCAGTAGGGCAACCAGGCTCAGTGTGTGTTGGCGACCAGGCCAATCCCTGGGTTTGAAATGTGATCTGGACCCAGGCTCTGAAGTTGCACCTCTGTGGCTGGCACCTGCCTGTCCTCCCCAGGGTCTTTCCCTTGCTCCCTACTTAAGGCTGAGCCAAAGATTTAAGCCTTTTCTAAGACAAGCTTGGCCATATCAAGGCTCGGACATGAGGTCACATTCTCCAACCTCCCAGAGGCACTACTAGTGTGAAAGTTTCCTCACGAAGGAACCTTCAATGAAAAATTAATTCTACTGACAGATGGCCAGGAGGTTGGCGAGATCTACTACAGTTCTTAGATTCACTCCACCAGCAGCACTTTCCTCATAAATCAAGATGTCTCCAAGGAAACTTGGAAGCAATGATTTGTTCTATGTTTAGAACATTGAGGCACAGAGAGGTTGTGTGACCTGCAAAGTCACACAGCTAATAACTGTGGAAGTTGAGGTTCAATCTCAGGTGTATCTGAGTCCAGTAGCAGGCTCTTTCCAGTAGCCAGAGTCTCAGAACCTTGTCTCTATAAAGATGCTTCAGGAATTCCAGAAACAATAGTTTTTCTACCAAACAATAAAAGATTTTTTAAAAAAATCAATCACAAGCATTGATTTTTCATTTAAGATCCATCATATTTCTTTCAAAGAAGTTTAAATAGCATTACACTGATATGTGTCTGATGAAGATGAAATAAACCATCTGTTTGGAATGAGTCAACAGCACAGCAAAATTAAGGAAGAGTGTGTTTGGTGGTTGGTGAAGGTATGTGAACACAGAAGGTTCCCCACCCAGAAGTGAAGGGTTCCACGGGCTGTCAGGTCTGGGGGCAGGGAATGCAGGAGTGCAGGCTCTGAGGTCGCAGAGCCTTCAGAGTGAGAAAACCAAACCTACACATGCCCCCTCCCCACAGTAGCCCTCCTCCAATGTCCAATTGCTGACCTGAGCAAGGGTACAGAGGCCTCAAGAGCACAACTCTCAATGGCCCTCCCAGCTCTGGAGCCCCTGTGGGGTGAGTTGAGATCCTCGCCACAACTGCGTCTCAGCCCAGTTCCCCCTTCTGCTCAATTCCTCCTTACCCTCCCTCGCCACTACATTTAGGACATTTGAGGTTGTCTGTCACAAGTGGATGAACCTAGTCATAATAAAAATAGTCACTAAAATCCCATCGCTTCTAGATTGAGGCACACTTAACTCACCTCTGAGAGATGACACAGTTGTAATTTAAAGACCACCTCCAAAGCAGAAGATATCAAAAATACGTACTAGGCAAAGCATTTAATCATAACAAACTATCCTTTCTTCCAGACTGGTGAGTGAATCAGAATCTGAGGAGGTCACCAGACAGGTGCATGAAGGGTGATTTGTTTATATCTGGGTATGTGGAATCCAGTAATGTAGAAACTCATAAGACTGCTTTTATTATTATCTTGACACATGGCTTCATTTGACTTTACAGACCAATTTTTCACACCAGATCATAAAGTGTTTGAGGATATAGCCAGATAATAAGGTTTTGTACACGATGGATGTTTAGGAAGTATTTTGGATTAGTTATAAAAGATCTGATTATATTGTAGAGCTCATTATTCAATAAGTAAATCCAGACTTTGTTTTTAGAAATGTCTAGTTCAAAGGATGGGGCTGTTTTGTCAGGTGATAAAAAGAAAGTATTATCCATTTTGATTAAGAGAAAGAAAATGAAGCTGAAATTTAGTGACATCACACTGCCTTATAATTTCACCCCTTCCCTTCATCAGAGAGTAAGGAAAGAAACAGGACCTGGCTTTCCAGTGAAGATACAGACTAAACCTACAATTAGCCTCTCTCTGTCTGAAAACCTCACTGAAATACCAGTGAAGGTATATTTTAAGGCATAAAACACAGTGTTAGTCCACTTTCTGATGCTTTAACAGAATACAAGATAATTTATAAAGAAAATAAATCTATTTCTCATAGCTCTGGAGGCTGGGAAGTCCGAGTGCATAGCATCACTCCTAGAGAGGCTTCTTTGCTGCAGTGTCCCCTGGAGGAGAGCTGAAGTGGGAGCATGAGGCAGAGAGAGAAAATCAGGCCAAATTCACCCTTTTGTCAGAAACTCGACTCTTATGACAACTATGGCACTCTCACAATAATGACATTAGTCCATTCACAAGGACAATTCCCTCATGGCTTAATCACTTCTTGAAAGACCCACATCTTAATTCTGTTACAATGATGATGACTTTCCAGATCATGAAACGTGAAGGACTCATTCAAACCACAGCATTCTGCCCTGGCTCTGACACTTCATGTCCTTCTCACAAGGCAAAGTTCATTCATTCCAACCCAATTCCCCCAAAGTGTGAACTCATTCTGGCATCAGTACAAAAGACCAATGTCTCATATAAACTAGGTCTGCATGAGACTCAAGGAATGACTTGTCTAGAAGCAACTTTTTTTGGCCATGAGTCTATGAAATCAAAACAAGTTATCTACTTCCACATACAATGACGGGATGGGCATAGAACAAATATTCCCATTCCAAAAGGGAGAAAGAGATACAAAGAAAGAGGTTACTCATCCCACGTAAGTCCAAAACTCAACAAGAAATGCAATGTTAAATCTTAAAACTGGAGAACAATCTCCTTTGACACCATGTCTCGTTTTTACCTTTCTGGATTCTTATGTGTCCCAAACCTTCATAATGACCCACATACATGTTGACCAAAGATGAGATAAGAGAAGGCACACTGAGGGGTGGCCCCAAAGCATAGGGCACCTCCACTCCTGTGCCTTTCCTGAGCACAGTTCATGCTTTAGCTCTCCAGGGTTGGAGGTGCACACTGGTGGACCCATAATTCTATGCTTTTTGGGTTAGTCCCACTTTCACAGCTCCACTAAGCTTTGCTCTCTGAGGATTCAGGTCCTCAGAAAATCTGCTCAGGTTTCTGCCTGAGCTATCAAATGGTCTGAGGCATTCTATAAAGTCTGGGTAGAGGAATACGTGTCCCCGTAGCTCTAGCATTCTGCGAGCCTGCAGAATTGGCCTTGTGTGCACACTGGTTTTTCCCTTTTACCCACCAAAGGGTGGGTTGAGCTGCTCCTGAGGTCACAGGAGCCACAGCGGGGGTATCGGAAGAGCGCTGCACTAGAATGTGGGAGGCACAGTCCTGACGCAGCCCTGGCAGTGAGCTTGTGGAGGATGTCCTGGGCCCTTTTTCTAAGGTCATTCTGCTTTGTGGCTTAGTTATTAAAAATACTGAATTCGGTTTTAATTATAGCAGAACTATATGTTATCAAATGCCAACACTCCGACCTTTTGGCCAAGAATACGGGTCCCTTCATGGGGTTCAGGCTGACATAATGGAAAGCTGGGGTTGGAGGTCAGTGAGCAGTGATCGTAGGTCACGATGAAAGTTTTGAGACAGACCACGTTATGGTCCATTATTTCACTTCTAAGAAACACATACTTGACAGCATCTTTTCTGATTCACCTGTGCAAGTTTTAACTTGCTTGGCTCACTGTGCTGCTGGGAGGGCTTCATTTGTTTCTATCTATGAGGTTTTTATCTTCCTGGATTTTTATGTGTCCCAAACCTTCATAATGATCCACATACATGTTGACCAAGGATGAGATAAAAGATGGCTAAGTCCGTATCTTCTGTAGCAAGAAATCAGTTGGGCCTGAAGCTGACAGGTCCAAAAATAGTAGGAGTAAACAAACCTCCATGTATGGGGGCCGCTGCCCAAAGGAAGAAGAAAAGGGGTGAGAAGGGTGTGTGGTGACTCGTACTGTAATCTCAGCGCTGGGGGAGGCTGAGAAAGCAGGGTCACTTCCCTCCCTTCTCAGCCAGGAGTTTGAGACCATCCTGGGCAACATAGCAAGACCTCATCTCTAAAAAAATAATACTAATAATGAGAGACGCTGCTCTGGGCGTGGGATCCAGCAAACACGGGCAGGGCGCAGAGAGAGGGGAAGTGCGCCGATCTTACCCCACTGAGAGGCTCACATCTTCAAACTGTGCTGTCCATATAACTGTCATGCAAACACCGAACACATTTGAAGTCAAAGAACCATGAAGAACAGAAGTTTAAGGGAAAAGTAGAGCCTTGCTCTAAATGCTGTAAGAAAGCAGTGTGAGCTCTTATACCCGACAGGTCCGGGGAGGGCTGACAGCAGCAGACACCAGACCAGCAACAGAGTTAACCAGATGAGTTTGCCACCAATTTCTCCTCGTGACTCTTTGCTGGGCTGTTGAAAAGTCTTGCCTATAAAGGGCCCACGTTTATATATCTAAGCAGGACTTTTCACCAAGAAGTATAAATAGTCTGTGATGGCTGAAGGAAACATTTATAGTTAATAATTAATTAAGTCAAAATGAAAACCTGAGCTAGACTAAACAATGATGGGGGATGTGCTGAAGGGTCAGGGAAAACAGCTCATTACTCTATACAAATGTGTTTTCCTTTATATTTTACTTTAAATTTGGAGTCCTACTTAAATATATTGTTTGTGGGAACGTGGCCCTATCTATGCTCATGGCTCCTTTCGTACACTATTCTGTTGGGTATACGAAAGCACATTGGAGCACAGGGCAGCGGGCTTATTTTGAGCACGGCAGCAAGCTCATTTCCTCCCCCATCTACCATGAATCCAATACACTCACAGACTCACATTACAAAACAATAAATAGTGGTGTGTCTAAAATAAGACAGTTTACCCACATTATAATACATGTGGAATGCCCAGCAAAAATTAAGTTTCCTTCTGAGAAAATACAAACTATACAAAAGTTAAAAATACTATCAACTCAAAGGTGCCTTGGTAAATGTAATATGATGATGAATTGATTTATAGGAAGTATTTTCACTGAGAGGATATTTCTGCCCGGATTTTCAGTGACATAGTCAGGAGGGTGGAAGCCAGGCTGTAGGAAGTAAAAGAATACGTGGTGAAGGAAGGAGAGAAAGTGGAGATTAATGCTCCACGAAATTTGATTATAATGCACTTTCAGCAAAATAGGCAGGAAGACATGGGAGTCAAATTTGCTTTTCTGTTGTTGTTTTTTTTTAATGTGAATTTCCTTTTGCATGCATTTGAAAGTTCATAATGACAATCAAAAACAAAAGGAAAGATTGAAGATATATGAAAAGGGAAATGACAGAAGCAGGGAGAGGAGAAAGTAAGGGAGGAAAGAAATAATAGAGTTCTCAGCGTTTACATCAGTTGCTGGGAGATGTCCCATTTGCTCTTCACAACAGATCTTGTGTTTTGAACGTAGACACTGAGGTTGAGAGCTAGCAGCAGAAATGGCATTCAAAATCTCGTATGTTTGGATCCACAGGAGAGCGTGCTCTTGAATTCCATGCCTTTGACCTTCACAGGTCACAATTTATGCCAAACTGATAGTTCTTTCCAGAGCAGAAGGAAATTAGAAAAAAATAGCCGCACTATTTGTCATTTTTCCAATTAAACCATTTCCTAAAAGCCAAAAGTGGA
Organism: Loris lydekkerianus; assembly: GCA_963574355.1. Taxonomy (NCBI): domain Eukaryota; kingdom Metazoa; phylum Chordata; class Mammalia; order Primates; family Lorisidae; genus Loris; species Loris lydekkerianus. Next base: position 38,916 of record CAUYPK010095852.1, on the reverse strand, counting down.
TGAAGGATGAGTTAGATCAGGACTGAACACAGAGCATATGAAGGGAATAAAAACAGAGTCGGTGCACAGGGAGACCCTCCTGCCTGCCCCATGCATCGTGCAGCCTCACAGGGAGAGAGAGTGCACATTTACTGAACAGAGCAGACAGCTTCACATCTGTTACAGTCCTACAACCAGGAGAAAGTCCGCACAGACAAAATCTATTACTGTGCCTAACAGACTCATTTACTTCTGCATTTCTGAGCTGTTCCTCAGCTCCTACTGAAGGTGCCCCTGAGACGTCTCAGCCAGCACAGTGAAAGCTAAAACGCCTCACAGCAGATCTGTTAAACTAGGCTAGCACATTCAGAAGGAAATACTGCCCCCAAACAGCATTGCCATTAGCAAATAATATAATATTTATTAAGCACTCCACTGCCTGGAGTACCCTCTTGTAACCAGTAAAGATTAGGAGTTAAAGGCCATAGGAAACAGGAATTTGCCTTTTGCAAATACAGACAGGGAGTCCTTTATAGTCTGCATAGATTGATGCAGCCTCGTCTCTGGGAGAGGGATCATTTTCCACCTCACCTCAACGCCAATGTCATTTAAGCCCCCAGGGCCCTTGGGAGGTGTCGTTCTGGTTTTCCTTTCCTCCAGTTGTCCTGTGGGTCAAAACACAACTCCCCAGGCTGGACGGGAAAACAATAGGAAAGACTGAAACTGAAGTTTCTCAGGAACATGCACGTGTCAGGTTCCATTCCCAGCCACCTCCAGAGACAGCGCCTAGCCTCATCTGGCACAGGACAGGTGCTTAATAAATGCTCGTTTCCATTATGAAGAAATGACTGGGAGGAAAAATGGATGGATAGAGATTCACGGAGAGTGGAATGGAGATGGGGACAAGGGGAAATCACTGATACAGAAATCAGTAGTTCTAACCAAGTCAACTCTATGAAACTAAGGAATTTGAATTTGTTATTTTCTTGCCGTGACCTAACTACACAGGCAGTCCAGTTACATGGGATACACCCCACTGCCCAGAAACCCTCATCAATGATCATGGAGAGTTGATGTAAAAATACTCTAGACCCTCACCCCTCCTGGGATAGATCTCAGGGGTTCCACACCCTTTAGGTTTTTAACCAGCATCTCCGTAGATGTCCAGATTCTTTCATAAGCTTCAGACTCCTATGTCCACCATGCTGGAGGCACCTCCACTTGGGTACCTTGCAAGCATTGCAAATGCAATGGAGCTGGAACATATTCTCCTTAGCAGACAAGATTTTTAAATGAACTATAAATTGTATGGGAAGAAAAGGTGTCAAGGACAACTTGAAGGTCATTCATACAACTCTTAGCAAAAAAAAAAAAAAAAGTTCTTGCTGAAGCAGATAGTTACCACTGATCAGAAGTTACAAGAATCTTTTTGGCAATTACATCTCACACTTCAAAGCCTGCCCATAATAGACTTTATTGTGGCCTTCTCCTTGTCTGACTCCTTCAGGTTTGATAGTTTGAGAGATTGCAGCTCTAGGTACACTTTTTTCATTTTGCATGGAAGGTCTGCACTCATGCTGTGGCCCAGCCTCTTACTAATATTTCAAGAGAAAGACAAAGTGAATGTGGAGTAGGGGTGCTATGTCGGGGCAAGAATGCATGTCTGGCACCGAGGCTGCCGCAGAGCGGCCTTGCCTGGGTAAATCATCACTGCCTCCTCAGGCTTCCAGGCAAAGACCCTTCATGTTACTAGTACATCCCGAAGCTCAGATGGGTGCTGACAAAAGGAATCTAACAAGAAGCACCAGTGTATGAACTCAATATTCCTCTCCTTTCCCATCAAAATGAAAATGCCACTTCAGACTACCGATTGTGTTAACTATCAGGTGTTCACATGCACACAGACAGACACACGTATGTTTCTCTCTTCCCCCGGATTAGTTTCAAGCAAAAGCATCTGAACAGTACTTGGTGGTTGACTCTGCACCTGAATTTTCAGAACTATGATTTTTAAAGATTTACTTCTAGCAAGATTTTTTTGAAACTTGAGGCACATCCATGCTTTTGTCTTTTTTTATATGGCTAAAATAGATTCTTTGTTTTTCTTTTTAGAAGACAGTCATTTTAAACATTTTTTCCACAGTGGTGATTGCTCTTCTTTTTGTCTTTCAAAAGCAGAGCACTCGCCTAACAATTTAAGAACCGACCTGAGTAAGTTATATCATTGCTGGATTTTGCTGTTGTTTTCTGAGCCAAAGAGTTAACAGCTGTGCAGACGCTGAGAAAAGTTTCATTGACAGGAATGTTTATTTTAATACATTCACCTTAGTCACCACACATAGTATTGAAATCAAAATGTCTCTCTGGGTGCAATGGCTCATGCTTTTAATTCCAGCACTTTGTGGGGGGGCACGGCAGCAGGATCAGTTGAGGCCAGGAGTTTGAGACCACCCTGACGTAGCAAGATCCTGTTTCTACCAAAAATATTTTAACTATTAGCCAGGCATGATTAATATTAGCTGAGACCTGTAGTCTTAGCTCCCACTTGGAGACAGAGGTGGGAGGATCACTGGAGCCCAGGAGTCCGAGACTGCAGTTGGCTGGGATCATGCCACTTCATTCCAGCCTGGGCAATAAATAAATAAATTAATTAAATGTCCAACTTCAACTATTTATGACTTAAAGAACCCTAAATCTAAGGAATCTTTTTCAATTTCAAATCTCTCTAGATTTTAAATCTTAAAGTGTGAAACTTCACGCAGGCCATGTAGCCTTGTCCCGGACCCATTCTGGGGCACGCAGGGTTTGTGTCTCCTCTCTCCCTTCTAGGCAGGAACTACTGCCTAGTCCCTCTCCCCACTGCTTATTTATGACCCAAAGAAGCTGACCACCTCCATCTGCCATATGTAGACTGCTTTATGTCTTTGTTGACTTTGAAACTTACTCATGATTTACAAACTCTTTTTCACGGTGGAACTTTTACATTTTAATGAATTTCTTAACAGAAAAGCCCAGTATATAAAACAAAAGAGAATAGAGCTGCTGGTGTACATGTCCACCTCAACCCCTCCCTTCTAAAGCAGGCTTAGGACACTTCTGCCCAATCTCCTGGGCTCCTGAGTCATTTTGGAAACATTCTGGCCCATTTAATCTACTCTGCAGGAAATTTTTCAACATATCAAGGAAATGAGTTACCGACTTAATGTTTGGTACAAATATGTGACATGTTGCTAATGCAATCAATTTCAAGAAATATGGTCTGGTTGCACAATGTAAACATAATTGACTCAGCTGCAGCAATAATAAAAGTCTACCTATCTCGTGAACACATCTTTTATGAGAAAATGCTTTGATTATATTTTTTTAGCTAATATAAATTTCATTTTGATGCATATACCAGAACCAGTGGTAACTATTAAAGGTGAGGCACAGCAATAATAATCATATAATCATGTGGTAGTACAGTGCCGTAGTAGAGGTGGGAATGAAATACTTTAACATCCAAATCAGGATACATGAAAATACATGGAACATAACAATAATCAAGCAATGTCTGTAAAGTGGAGCTTTTGGATAATATCAGACTTTCAAGGTTTTCTCTTGCCATCAACTATCATTTCCATAGCACCATAGTAAGAAAAGAATACTAGGAAATGATTATTCCATAAGTTATAGGTAAGAGTATTACAGAAGAAATACAGAAAATCAAACATAAAATGTGTTCTCCATTGATGGATATTTTATAAAATTCTTCCTGTAACTCATTAACAGTGCCTCTTCTTTTAATCATTTCATTGTTGTCTCATTACTATTTTCTCAGTATCTCATTATTTCTCCAACTCTACCACAGGGAAATCAGTGGGAAGGTATTTGGATGAGAAATAAGAAACTGGAAAGAAATCATAACGATGGAAAAGAGAACAATAACTCAAGAGATGATGACACAAAGGTCATTCTTAATGCCCCGTGAACAGAGGCTTGAGATAAAGACAGCAGAAACTAGACGACTTTCGGGAAGAAGTTCTGTTTAGATGGCTGGTAGATCATACTAACATTAACCAAAATAGGCCTTAACCAAAATGAAAGCCAGTAATATTCTGACTTAAAACTCTGCCATTTGGCTCCATTATTTCATTCCATTTTTCAGACACTAAATACCATTTGATAATATGTAACCATATAAAAAACCATTTGCTGGCTATTGGCTGTAGTTGACAAATGGTGTGAAAATCATTCTTAATATACATAAAATGAAACATGGCAACTGTCTGTGAAATTTTTATTTAAATGCTAAACATAATCACTATAATTTAAGTAAAAATGATAGAACTAAAGTTCTAGTAAATGTTGTAAATTCAGAACAGATAAGACAGGAACACAGTGAGGTGTTGTTTCTTTTACCCCAGCCTCTCATAACAACTAAAAGTTCTGTCTCCCTGAGACTGTGAAATTGTTTACAGGTTTATATATTTCCCCAAAGTTCAAATAGCTAAGTGTCTCAGAGAGGTTTATTACTCTGACTCATGTTTGGCCAGATGATTCAATACCAGGGAATTAATTCACTAAGTCAGAACTGGTCTGTGCATTTGAAACATTAAACAGAAGATTGTTGGAGGGAAATGTCATGCATATTTAGAGGTAAAGCTGCTAATGGGAAAGGACATTGGGCCGAGGGTAAAAAAACGATTCCCCCAAGGTGTTCTTTGGGCTTATGAGGTTTATGTTCTGTGTGAGCCAGTCAGAAAAATGTCTACAGCAACGTGAAGCAGATTACTTAATTTCACAACATTTGCCTGAAAATAGGAAATGTTCTCTTCAGACTGTTCTAGATATTATTAAATTTTTATAGCACTTTCAAATTGCTATTTAGTAATTTTAAAAAGACATCATTTTTATCCCCTCACTCCCAAAACATAAAATGGCTTTGATTCTGGAGAGGTTATTAAAAAAGCTGATGAAGTAAAAATGGAACGAGTGGGTATAACCTGTGTGAGGGGGTTAACCTTGCCATACAGGAGGAGAGAAATATTGTAGCAGTTCAAAAAGTAACAAGTTCAAAAAGAGGGTATTTTCAAGATAGACTGTAAATGAAGGAGGAGTAAGACAGATCACAAAATGTCGGAGAGAATTAGTAGAACGTAAAAGATAAAAGAAATGGGAGAGGTGAATGTGCACCACAATAAACCTCTTAGCCTATTTGAAATGTTATTTATCCTCAAAGATCCACATCAATACCACATACTACCCCCAATCCTCTTAAGTGCTCTCATACCTATGTTTGCATATATGTAACAGCTAAAGACAAAATATGCAGGCTAATATCCAGAGAGGAAGAAAAAATAGTCAACCTAAGATGTAAGGGCCTGATCTTTACCAGCCAAAGGTTTAAAGACCTTCTTTCAAGGAGTCAGTTTTGGCAAGCATAGTGCTAAAAGACAAACAGTTATGGATTACTTAATTTTTCTACAAATAAACATTAGACCACTTTAAGTCTTCAGTCATAAAATCATTTACACATTCTGTGCTGCTGATAGTACTCATGCATTTTTAACACTGATTATGTTTCTATGTCACTCTCCCCAAATAGATGGCATTTGTAGAGTGCTGTAGTGTCACAGCTCACAGCAACCTCAAACACTTGGGCTTAAGCAATTCGCCTGCCTCAGTCTCCCAAGCATCTGGGACTACAGGTGCCCAACCCAATGCCCGGCTATTTTTTTTTTTTTTTTTTTGGTTGCAGTTGTCATTGTTGTTTAGCAGGCCCGGGCCTGGATCGAATCCACCAGCCCTGGTGTATACGGCTGGCACCCAAGGCACTGAGCTACAGGCACCAAGCCTAGATGGTATTTTTATCATTCACAATACATTTTATGTATAGCAACATTCAGTAGGGAGGCTGCTTTCTCATCCCCTTTTCCAGACTGCTAAAGTTGCATCAGGAGAACGAGTGTTCAGCTTGCTTTTCCAAAGTTTGTTTGGAAGGAAAGAGTAAGAGGCTACAGGGCCTCCAGGCAGTGGTAACAGCTGGAAGGCATCGCTAATTAGATTCCAGGCAGACTTGGGCCACATTTATAACATTCCATATGCTAGCTTCCAGTCTCTTTTAAAAAGCTTCCCAAAGCACATGCAAGTTTAAAAAGACTTACTTCACTTATATATTCTATCCAATATGAAATTGTTTTTCTTGAGCACCTTAGCATAGAACGTAGAATAGTCATCTCTGAGTCCAGTTACACAGAAAAAGGTTATTGTGACATGATGTGTCAGAAGGTCTATGTCTTTGACCGATTTGTTATTTATTCATCGCAGTTTTTAGACTGCCATTCCATCATAAAATTAAAAGATTTTTAAGACTTCCAGATGAAATTCTATCTCGCTTTTAAGCTTCAGAGTCTTTTTTGTAAGTTAGTGTTCCTTTCTTTTAAGAAGTATACAAAAAGAAAATTACTGCGTTCAATATACAAACAAATCAGTCTCCATGAACTATGAAAGCACATACTGTGCATGTGCAATTATGGTTTTCTGTGCTACAGTAAAAAGAGGGCTTGGAGTTGTTGAGTTTTTTTTTTCAATGGAAAGATTGATTTAAGTTTTTCCTATTCAATGGAATGAAAGACCATATTTGTTGCAAAAGAGCAACTATAAAGACACATTGCCATTCTTAAAAAAATTGTTACTGTATATATTTTTACATTTTACTTTCCAGTAAATAAATTTCTCTCTATTACCTTTGCAGACATAAAGGATTTATTTTCTATTTTTTTTTTAAACGAAGCATCTGAAAAGAATTTTTATAAAAGAAGGAGAGCCCTCTAACGGTTAAGGAGATATTAAATAGAATGTTAGTAATACCTTTGGAGAGGTGAAAATAAAAGAACCATCGCCATCCCAAGGCATCAGAACTCACAATGAAGCCTTAATTGCCATTCTTACTATGCAATGAATGCTCCTCAAAGCCTTGCTCCCACACCTGGCCTTGCCCGAAAACATTTCATGTTGTGAACTGACCACAATTATTAAAGATGCTGATTATTCTAAAGTAAAATGTACCCTCTACTTTATGACAATATACATAATACTATAGTATACATATATGTAATACCATAATACTATACTCACTGCTACAATTACAGCAGCCTGTGAAATGGTCCATTGCTACCAGTATCTTCTTTCCCCCGTGAGACCACTGGAATTGTCTTTCCAAATTGCACATCACAGGTGCTACTGCCTGCCTGAAAAGCAGAAAGAAGCTGGGGGCGCTGTGGACCACAGAGGCACACAGCCTCCTCTGTTTTGGCATGAGAAACCCCTGGCAAACCAGACCCTGCTACCTTTCCAGACTCCTTCCTCACTACTCCTTCAAGGACCCTGTGCTGAACTGGCAGTGATCATGTCACCATGTCATGAACTTCTCTCTTTCTCAGACCTCTGTGCCTTTCCACAGGCTGTTCTTTTTGAAGTGCCCTTTGCCCATTTCCAATCTGTGTATATCCAGTTTATCCTTCAGGATTCAGATCAAATTTTACTTCCTTTGCTTATTCCTGAAGACAAGTTTCTCCTTAATTCACACATTTTAGTTACACTTACCAGTGCACATTGCTAAATTAATTCTCCATTGCACCTTGAATTCTTAAAGGCATAGGTCTTGCCTTATAAATTTCTTTTTACAAGAGAACACGTTAGGTGGCATATAATAAACAGCCAATAAATGTGTTAGGTGAATGTATGGCCCTTTCTAATATGTTACTACTATTCGAGTTTTTGCTTTTAATGTCTTAGATCCCTTTTCCTTTCTATAAAATGATTAATAATTAACTCTTTATGTAGTAAGGGAAAATATGTTAAATACATCTCACAGAAAGGGGAGGGTCCTTTATTATTATGAATAAATTGTATCTTAATCTTCTATTCTGAGTGTATTTTTTTTTTTTCAAAAAAGGCATTACCAAACTCGTTTTCAAAATCCCCACAGACTCCATTTTCCCCCACGTTGTTGACAAAAAATTAAATAATTTACTTATCTTTTTTTCAGCTTGGGGATATAGCTCAATGAATTTTCAGCTTTTCTAATGCTGGTTTGAAAAATGATTGTATTTCAATATATGTCTATTTTTTAACTTGTCCAATTTACTACTTATTCAGTCTTAATAGATGAGGCTTAGTGAATACCTAGTTATAGTTTAAATTTTATTGTGTTCTAGGTAATTAAAGAACAGTCTAAGTCAAGTCAGTTAGAAATATAAAGATAAGAGGGAGAGAAATTATCATTAGTTTATAAGTCAAACAACTAGTTTGGGTATAGTTGGCAAGCAAACATAAATATTTGCTATACATTTTCCAGATATTTTATATCCATTTTGGCTTGATAATTAATATATTCTATGGAAAAACAGTTATATCTTTATTTGTATAAATTTCAAATCAAGTTATAAGTCAGAAAAATTATTTGGTCCATATTTAATAAAACCTATTAATTTTACTTATTATAAATGGAAAGAATATGTATTTTCCATGTTACATTAACATATTAGCATTCTGATTAAAATCAAGGAACAATATGCAGAGGTTGAGTTATCTACTTTGTTTTCTCATAACTAAGATGATACATTGTTATTTTAGAACAATAAGGGAATGAGCTTTATTTCTGTCTGGAGCAGCTTTGACATGGTCCATTTCTTGGAGTTATACATTATAGCTAAACTATCTCCAAAAGGTAATTTTCATTAAAAAGAAAAAAAAACAAATGTAGGCTGGGTGCAGTGGCTCACACCTGTAATCATAACATTATGGGAGGCCGAGGTGGGTGGATTGCTTGAGCTCAGGAGTTTGAGATAAGCAATAGAAAGACTTTGTTTCTACTAAAAATAGACAAACTAAGGCAAGAGAATCACTCAAGCCCAAGAACTTGAGGTTGCTGAGAGCTGTGATGCTAGGGCACCCTAGTTAGGGCACCAGAGGGAGAGTTTATCTCAAAAATAAAGAAGTATACAGGAAAAATATTTCAAAGCCCTCTCTGATGCAGTCACAATTATTTTCATCCACATAATCAGGGAAGTTCCCCTTTACAACCAAGTTTAAATTCCAATTTCGCTGCTTCTCAGTGGTATCAGTACTATCAGTACCAGAAACTACCATTTTCATACCTTATAAATACTTTAATTCATTCCCCAGCCTTTTTTCTCTTGAACTTTAGTCTTTGTAAAGGGTTTTTCCTGTTTACCCACGATTAGATTACCTTTGTAATAAGAGCTCAGTGTGAAATAAAAACTAGTAAAGCACTTTAGTTTTTATAAAATATATTAGGAATTTATACTGTAGTTTATACTTAACAAATACATGTTGTGACACAAAAAGAAAATTTTGTAACTATAACAATAACCTGACTTGTAAACAAACAGGACAGACTAGAATAAACACAACAGAATAAGTAAACTAACATTGCCTTCTACCTGACAGAAATGGATTTACATGAAATTCTTTCCCTTGAAGAAAGTATATATCGATGAACATAAATAGATAGGTTGCATGTAAATATTAGGTTGTATCACTTAAATCCCTGATGTTGGGTCTTTTATAACCTATAAAAATGAAACTTTTATACTTAATACATATCTTAATAAAACTATGATACAAGGGCAAGAGGTGGAAGAAAAAGAAATAAAGCAATTTAAGGAAAATGAAAATAAGAGGAATTGCCATGTTCTGTATGGCACTCAGGGAAGATGTCTGCGAAGAAGCAGCATTTGAAACTTCAATGAGATAAAGAACAAGTTAAGCCAAAATTAGTCCTGAGGGAACAGCAGTAGCAAAAACCCTGGGACTGGAGCGCGCTTGGCATGTTTGAGAAAGGTCAGTAGGCTGGTGTGGAGGGAATGAGCAGGACGTGGGAGAAGATGAGAACAGAGACAGTGTCGGGGGCCAGACCATATGTAGCCTGGCAGCCCCCAGAAAGGACTTGGAAACTCGCTCCACACGTGTGGAGCACCGCTGGAAGGTTTTCAGCACAGGTGCGACGTAACCAGATTTATATCTCTAAATGATTTTTCCAGTTCTCTTTACCTCAGTCAAACTGTATGAGGTAGAGGGCTGCAGCCTCGCAGACAGCGTGTCTTCTAGGAGAGAGGGCATTTGCTTTTGCTCTAATCATAGCACTTGAATATTGAGCTACCCCAAGGGGAGACAATCCACAAAAGCAAAAGTTGGCCCCTAAACAATCCTCTGCTGGAATATGTGGTCTCGTCTTGTGAACCTGTGTTATTGGACAGTCTGACTCCCCATGCTTCCAATTCTGGGCTCTACACTTTTGCCCCAAATCCAGCCCAAGTGTTCAGATGCAGAAAACACCCCACACATCACTGCAGAGTCCGGGAGCCTCGGTAGCTGACTTTGCCAATGCCGGACAGCTAGGCCACTGATCCCAGTCCGCCAGTGAGACAGTTTGGAGGGAAAGCAGTAGCAGAAATACACAGAGGTTGGGTCATTTATTGCCTTCCCTGAGACACATACACACTGCCATCGCAGGTTTGATGAGGACTGTAGAGACACTTCATTGTCGCATTAGACAAGATCAACATCTCTTTATTAAAAAAAAGACTTACTAACTATATTCCTTATTTCTATTAAAATTCCAAATCTGTCATTTTGCAATGTTTAAAAAATGATAATCTTATTTTAGATACTCAGCCTTTTATAAACTATTCTTATTTCAACTAAGTATTTTCATATTTTGTCCTCCTTTCTTAAAATTTGAGAATTGGGTCTTCAACTTTTCTTGAATACTATTACTAGTGTATAAGGATATCAGTCTTCTTTTGAAAAGATACAGGATCACAAGCATACTTAACATGGTAAGAAGTTCATTAGCTTAAAGATTTTACTGTCTTATTAAAGACATGCTTATCTATTTTTTCTTCATCTAAGTAAATGTCTATCCTATATCTTTAGTTCAAAAACACTATTGGGACAGGACCTTACACAAAGGTGATCAAAATGTGTGTCTTTTGAAATCTTATTTCCTTAACTGTTTCTTTCTTTTTTTTTTTTAATTGTTTGAGATTAATTGACAGTATAAAGAATTAGGTTACACTGTTTGCGGTTATTCGGTAAATACCCTCTTGTAACTGTGTCCTGCCCCCAAGAGGTGTACCATACACCATGACCCCCCAACCCTCCCCCTCCTCCCCTTTCCATTCTCCCCCATTCCCCTACCCCATCTTTTGTATTAGATCACCTACTACCTTCATATTAGAATTGAGTACATTGGATTCTTGCTTCTCCATTCTCGTGATGCTTTACTTAGAAGAATGCATCCCACCTCCAACCAGGTTACTACAAAAGACGTAAAGTCTCCATCTTTTTAATGGCTGAGTAGTATTCCATGGTATACATATACCACAGCTTATTAATCCATTCCTGGGTTGGTGAGCATTTAAATTGTTTCCACATTTTGGTGATTGTAAACTGAGCTGCTATGAATGGTCTAATGCAAATGTTCATATGATAAAATGATTTTTTTTTTCTTCTGGGTAGATGCCTAGTAATGGGATTGCAGGATCAAATGGGACATCTAATTTGAGGATGTTCTTTGAGGATTCTCATACTTCCTTCCAAAAAGGTTGTATTATTTTGCTGTCCCACCAGCAGTGTAAAAGTTTTCCCTTCTCTACACATCCACGCCAGCATCTGCAGATTTGAGACTTTGTGATGTGGGCCATTCTCACTGGGTGGCTCACACGTGTAATCCCAGAACTCTGGGAGGCCGAGGTGGGTAGATTGCTTGAGTTTAGGAGTTTGAGACCAGCCTGAGCAAGAGCAAGACTCCATCTCTAAAAAGTAGCAGGGCATTTTGGTGGGCACTTATAGTCCCAGCTACTCAGGAGGCGAAGCAAGAGAATCACTTGAGCCCAAGCAAGAGTTTGAGGTTGCTGTGAGCTATGATGCCATTGCACCCAATCCCAGGGCAACTGAGTGAGAATCTGTGTCCAAAAAATAAATAAATAAATAAATCATTGTCCTTTGTTCTAAAAGTACATCCTTTATGACTAGTTAGCCCACTGTGAAGAGTACTGCAAAGCTTCAATATGTGGAAAAAATATTTTTGATCACAATTAGGACCAAATAACAGTATTTAAGTAGATTTCAAATGTTCAGTTTCCATATGACAAATAACTCAGAAACATTACTTTCATAAAATATTGGATCATAGTACTTACTGCTGGAATGTACTAGCAGCCAACATGTTCCAAAAGTTACATGAAAGGTATAATCACATTATTGTTCCTACAAGGTAGACTTCACTGAAAACATTTCTGAAGCAGCAGTAGGACACAGAAGAAATAACACTTGATTTGGAATCAGAAAGCCTCATGGTGGAGTTGAACGTTACGGTTTAAAACTTTTTTTTTTTTTGCTATGTGATCTTAACTAGATCATTTTACCTCCCTAAGCCTCCATTTCCTGAGCTATAAATGAGGATTATAACAGTTATGAAGGTTAAACAAAGCAACGTGGAGACCGGAAAGCACTCTACAGATGTTAGTCATGATTATTTGCATGGCATTTATTGAGTTCTACCCACATGGATTTGGTGCTTGAAAATACCAGGCCGAATACATCCTAGTGGTTTCTTTCATCATAAAAACTGTGGCTCAACCTCTGCAGGAAGGCACAGAACCTGGGCTTCTGAATATTACTGTTGCTTTTTTTCCCCCTGAGTTTCAGATTACCATGAGTTCTTATAGATTTAGGAGCTAAAAAAGTTGATTAATTGGGTTAATTGTTAACTGAAAACCACTTTGCCCGTTTATTTTAATAGAGTCTACTTAGAAGCTGGAGTGGGGAGAAGGTAAGGGTATCTAAAATAACTACTGGAGGACTCTCCCCAACTAGATCTCTGCGTGCCATTGGGTCTGGCAATCCTCTGAGAAATGGCTTTAGTCTATTCCTGACAAGCACAGACAAGGTTTAGCTCTGTGCTTCCATTATCTCCTACCTATGATAAAAGTTCCTTGATCTACCTTCTCTCTTATTTCTCCAGTAATTATTTTCTTCCGTCTGGCATAAGCTTAGAAACAGACAATCACAAATGCTCAAGAAATTAAGAAGGAGGCAAAAGGAACATAGCTCTGTTTGGGGGGGTGGGGGAGGACCAAAATGACATAAGACAGATGAGTGCACAGAGAACAGCAAAAAGGAAGGTATTTCTGTACTAGAACAGAAATGAGTGACATGGCCTCACTCAGTCACCCTTGGTAGAATGCCATGCCCTCATAGCTCATAGCAACCTCAAACTCTTGGGCTCAAGCAATTCTCTTGCCTCAGCCTCTTGAGTAGCTGGGACTACAGGCACCCAACACAACACCTGGCTATTTTTAGAGACAGGTCTCGCTCTAGCTCAGGCAGGTCTTGAACTCCTGAGCTCAGGTAATCCACCCACCTCAGCCTCCAGAGTGCTAGGAATACAGGCTTAATGCATCTATGAATTGACAGGCAAGTAGACAGAATGCTCAGGTAAAAACCAAAGTGCCCATGTGCTCGCTCCCAGAAAAGTAAATATCTAAATACAAATTGACAGATTCAGAAGCCAATGAAACTCAAGCAGGAAAAATAAAATGTTATAAAAATAGTCTGGGCATGGTGGCTCACATCTGTAATCCCAGTATTTTGGGAGGCTGAAGCACAAGGATTGCTTAAGACCAGCAGTGTGCAACATAGTGAGACCCCATCTCTACAAAAAATAAAAAAAATTAACCAGCACGGCAGTGCACATCTACAGTAATCCCAGATACTTGGGAGGCTGAAGCAAAGGGATTACTTGAGCCCAAGAGTACAAAGCTATAGCGAGCTATGCTAATACCACTGCCCTCTAGCCTTGGCAACACAGTGAGACCCTACTCGAAGTTTTATGAACCTAGAACTTTCTAGGTATTTTGTTGAAGGCACAACATGAAACAAAAACAAGCATTTCATTTTATTTTTTAACAAATACTTAAAATATTTACCCTCATAAGTGATGAAAACTTAAACAAATAATAAGCATTATGGGTTTATAATCCATAAACTTGAATTTTTTTTTAATTTTGTACTCCTTGAAAATTATACGGTTTTGGATCACAGAAAGCTGCTATGGAAACATTATTTATTACTTCAAGGAAGAACATATTTATTAGCTATTTTATTTATATATGCTGAGAGGAAGAAAGGCAAAGAGCGGGGAGATTGTTGTTAATAGGCTTCCATACATTCAGATACATCATGAGTACATTTAAATATCTTAAGAGATTTTGGTGATGTAGGAAACCACAGGAAGTCTCTTCAGAAACCCTAAAATGGATTTGGGTGTTAATATGTTATTTTAATTACTTGTTTGTGCAGAAAGGTGTCAGAAACCCAGAACAGTGAAACTATAAAGAACCGTACCTGTTATTTAATCCTATAACTTGTTCTAGAATGTTTCCAATATACCAGTTTTTTTGAATCTCATACTTCTTGAGACAATTTTATTCAAACAGAATTCACACATCTTCATCACCAACGACCTTGTCATTGCTTATGCTAACTTTTGAATCATTTTTTTCCAGAATATTTTTCATTCACTTCCATTAAGTTATTTTAGCTTCAGCACTTTTAAAATCTTATTATGGTGCCACTGATTATTTTACCCCCCAAATTTATTTGCTTACCCACCTAATATTGGTTTTATAGATACTAAAACTGAAATTCTTTTTACCCTTTTAGACATTTTCTCCCTTAATTACTCAGTATTCTTTTTCACTAGATCAATCTAATGCCCCATTTAAGTTGCCATTATTTGGGCCAAAAGGTGGAAGTCCTATTTCCAATTTAAATTGGTACTGAGAATTTTCATTGTACTAAGTTTATATTATATACATAGAGCTTATTAAAAGGCCATACATTATGTTTATATGTGCATTTGCCTCAAATGCACATATAAACATAATGTATGGCCTTCTATTGACTTTGAAGACAATAGAATGTATTAATGGATATGTTTTGTTTGCCTTGTCCATAAAAATCAGAGTGAACTTCAAACTGTGAAGGATGATGAATATAATTAGTAGCAAATGGGAGTCCAAGATAAGTGACATCTGTCTGCTTGCCATAAATTCTTAGGCAGAAAACCAGGTCTTGGAGCCGAATGCTATACGCATTTAGCACTATCTCTTCCCAGAGTTCTAATTATTAAATCAGGATATGGTACTATCCTGTCTTACCATGATGAGAGTCCATGTTTTCCAGTTCTACTAACCTCTGCCAAGATGTCAGTTCTGCCACTAAAATTTCTTAAACCCTGTTCTTCAGTTTCTTCTTTGTGAAATGAGATATTACTTTCCAAATGTTGTTCAAAGAATGGGAAGGATTGGTTCATTGTTAAACATACAGTAGACAATGAATTGTAACTATTGTTACTGAAGCTATTAATATTTTGATCTTAGCTTTAAATACAGACTTCATCTGTATTCGATACCCAGGCTCCTGGTGTCAAGGCTATTTTCTGGTATTAATATCAAACTTTCTAAAAACACCTGTCATTGCTTTGTCATCTAGCTGAGTCCTTGGCTGATGTGTCTTGATCATGGTCCACCTGTATCTCGGCTCTTACAAGAATGGTTTCTAAACTGTAATAGGGCCAATTTATGAGATTTACCTTTCTCCAGAGGACCAGCCTTCACCAGCCAATAGTTTTCTTGGCCCTTCTATCCAGTTGGTCATTCAGTCCTGTAGCTATTTCTCAGCGCTCTACTGCCCTCTAGTGACTGATTTTAGCACTACTTCACCCAGGGATTTATCCCGTGTGGAAGCTAGCAGATTGTAAAAACAGCTAGCTGAATTGAAAAGAATTCAGAGGATTACATTTCATGCCATATTTTAAACATTTATACATGTATGAAAATATTCTAAAGCATTCATTAAAGATTCATGAAAAGCCAAGATATCAGAATACCAAAGATGTGTAGTATCTCAATGTCAAAAAAGAGAAAGAAATCTGGATTTTAGAAATAAGACCAATTAATAGATTGGTTATAGTGCCCTGATTTTTAAAAAATTCTACATGACTATACAATTGAATTTCATTTACTGGAGGAACTGGTGGTGATCAGAAGTGGACTTATATTCTTTGAGAGGAAATTATACCCTAAAAGCATAATTTAAATTTTTTCCAGTAGCTGGTCATAATGGCGTCCACCTGTTGTTCCAGCTACTCAGGAGGCTGAAGCAGGAGCATTGCTTGAGCCAAGGAGTTCAAGATTTTATTGCACAATAATCATCCCCACTAATAGGTACTGCAGTCCAACCTGGGCAGGATTGCAAGACCTCGCAAAGAAAAACAAAAAATAGACAGTAAAAATGTCATCATGCTGACATGAGGGGAAGTTACACATGTACTATATCTCAGTTTCAGTTTCAAAAGGCTTATGGAAAAGAGTCCTTTAATTTAAAAAAAAAAATAACTGGTAAGTAAAAAGTTGAATGTACTATTCAAAGAGTATTAAGTAATAAATCAAAGTTAAATCAAAGTATTCAGTTACAGTTTATAAGGCTTTGTTCTGATGAAGTTATGTTCCTTTAAACTCTTTAACACATGATTCAAATAAAGACACACATTTGCCAAAATTAACAGGGGAAGAATAGCTTACATATTGAATGACAAAAAATCAAGTATCTTCTAAGGTCTTTGAATGGCAGGAAGAATGAGAGAAATCATCAAGCAATGGAAAATTCTCTATGTAGATTCACAAAATGAACTGCTTTTCTACAAGATGCAAGACACCTGGAGTAAGAACACTTTATGTGAGAAAAAACGTAACGTGGGATTTTAGCTGCCTACCAGCTCTCCATGTGCAACGGTGTGATGTTCTGCCAAGTAAGCTAATGTGGCTCCTAAGAAAGTGTCAACTTGGATAGAGGAAGGTAACGGTCCCATTGAACCCTGCACAGTTCAGACCACATCTGGAGTATTATGTTCAAGTCAAGGTGCCAGATTGTAAGGAGGACACTGACAAACTGAGTATGTGCCAAAGAGGAGAGCTGGCAACCACAGAGCCACTGAGGACTGGCTAAGGTGACGCAGCCAGCCAGAAACATGGTAACTGTCTTCATGTATTTGAAGAACTGTAACATAGAACAGCGTGTGCATGTATTGAGATTCCAGGGAAGGAAAGCCTAGATTGATCCAAAGAAGAAGCTTCCATTAGCAAATTTTCAGACATAAAATGAGCTGCCTCTTGAGCCACTGAATGCCCCCACCACCCCCCCCCCCCCCCACACACACACACACACACACACATACGGGAAGCACTCTTGGACAGCTGTAGGCCTGAGCAACAAGTATGGCTCTTTATAGCTTTACTGTTCCGGGTTTTTAATGCCTTTCTCATAAACCTGTAACTTTTATGAGTCTAGTTCCTTTTCCTCTTTTACGTTTGTTTCTTGAAACATTAAAAAAAAAAAAAAAGACTCTATTTATTTCCTTTCTATCCCAATCCCTCCTCTCATTCCTTGGCTATGTACAGAGTCACAGCTATTTGATGCCATAATAGAATTACAGGATATGGCCGCCCCAGTATACCTGTGCTTCAACAGTATGCAAATTCGTTAACCACAAAATGCATTCTCAGAACAGACACCAGGGAACATAATTCCCATTCCTGTGCCTCGTTATGGTATAATCAAGAAAGCATAAACCTCTCAATGTGTAAGTCTTAATAATCAGTAGCTATTGAAATAACGAGAACACAGTCACTTTAACATAAGTCTAAGGAGCTGAGGTGCAATATTTTGATATTCCGATTACAGAACAAAACAGAATGTATATGCCTCCAGAATTTGCAAGCCTTTTGAAACAAAATCAATATCCCTAACTGCCCTCCCTTTCCTCTCCCTTCCATCCTTTCTCCTCCCCCTCTCTTACGTTCCCTCTTTTTCTTTTCCCCTGTTTCTCTCTTTCTTTTAAGACTTATCTCACAGCTGTTGGATAATGTTTGAAGTGAATGATTGAGTGTCTCTTCCTGTTTCTCTTAAGCCATTTCCTTATCACCAAACCAAACCCACTGCCAGTTCCAGGACTCCCTTGGGGTACTTCCTACCTCTGCTGTGCCAGGAAGCGCTTTTCCCTTCACCAGCTGCTATCCGGGCAGGAGGATGGCGCCTGCGGGGACAGGCATTGAGCAATTAAAAAACGACTGGGGAGGGTCGGATAGAAACGTCCCTTCTTCTCGGGGATGGATTTCCTTCAGGGCAGTTCTGGGCAGCTGAAATCCCTTCAAAGAGGGGGAAACGGAGAAGCTGTTCTTTCAGAAGCAGGCTTATCCTTTCAGGCAGCACAATATTATTAGTCCCGTGTAATCGCTTTTCAGGGTATTTTATTAGAACTCCATTTTATTTCCTGAGAAACCATCTTGTTTGTGTCTGTGTATAATGAGTTCCTGTGGATCCCTAGAGCCTTGGCCTCTGCAATGCCTGCCCCCGTATACAGACTAAAAGCAGAGAAAAGCTGGGGGGGAAGAAAATCCCCCACACATCTTTTGTGTCCTCAAAAGAACTTCTTTTAACATAAAGTGGAGAAGAGGCTGCAAGCCATAGCAAATGATCTTCTACTTCACAGGGGTGTTGGAAGGCACCCCTGAGGGTCTAATAATATGCACTCAGGGCTGGGCGTGGTGGCTCTCGCCTGTAATCCTGGCATTCTGGGAGGCCAAGGCAGGTGGATCCCTTAAGCTCAGGAATTTAAGAACAGCCTGAACAAGAGCAAAACCTTGTCTCTACTATTTAAAAACAAACAAAACAAAATAGGCGGGCATCGTGGCGAACCCTGTAGTGCCAGCTACTCAAGAGGCTGAAGCAAGAAGGTCACTTGAGCCCAAGAGTTTGAGGTTGCTGTGAGCTATGACACCACAGTATTAGGGCAACAAAGTGAGACTCTGTCTCAAAAATAAATAAATAAATAAAATAATAATAATATACACTCAGGGGGGTATCTCAAAATTGCATTAACAGTAATGAGAACAATAGTTTCAACTCTTTATGCCTTTGTTTCTTCATATTTAAAGCAATACTCATTTATCTAAGCCATGGGGTGATTGTGAGGAGAAAAGAGAAGGTAAAATCCTTCCCACAGAGACTGGCATGGAGCTAGTAACATTGCTTATGGTTTTGTTTTGTTTTTCTTTTTTCTTTCTTTCATTTTTTTTTTTTTTACGGTTTTGTTTGCTTTTTTGTTTGTTTGTTTGTTTTGAGACAGTCTCACTTGGTTGCCCTGTGTAGAGTGTCCTGGCATCACAGCTCACAGCAACCTCAAACTCCTGGGGTCAAGCCATCCTCTTGCCTAGCCGCCCTGGTAGCTAGAACTGTAGGTACCCGCCACAACACCCAACTCATTTTTCCATTTTTAGTAGAAAGGGGTCTCACTTTTGCTCGAACTCCTGAGCTCAAGCATCCAAATTGCTCGGTTTTTGTTCGTCTTTAAGTTGGATGTTAAGGGAACCATCAGTACATATCTGTGCTCGAAAGGCCATGGAACATCAGTCTTAGCTCCATGTCTGCAGATCTTGAACCACTTTCAGAAATGGCAGGTTGCTGTGTGTGCCACTTCCCGTCAAGGCCATCAGCCCTTTTCCCCTCCTTTAATGAAAGTCAAGCATAATGGAAAGTCATGGTCTCTGATATCAGGTTCTAACCAGAAAGTGGAGCTAAAGAAGAGGTCGCCCGTTGAACTTCAAGGTGGACTGAAAAAAACTCCTTCAGCATCCACTGCAGAGAAGAGATATAAAAATTCTAAGAAAAAAACCAAATACCATTTAAGAGGACTAAGTGGATGTGGGGTGGCTGCAGCCAACTCCTCCCTGGCACAGAGTTGCTGTTTTCCTGGAGCTCCTGCAGTAATATGATTGCTAGGTTTTCCAATGTATGCTTTGGAATTTGGTTCTAAAATATAATCACCTAGACATATACATATAGATAAAAGCATAATAAATAATTCAAGACTAAGCCTAACATTAACAATATGCCTAGAAAAAAATTCTAGAATATAGCATGTTTGCAACTATTATCAGGGCCTGAGAAAGTGTAAGTGTTTTGGTTTTAAAATAAATAAAACCACCTTAATGTTATAAAATATGACATATACAATTTAGCCTCAGGGTCCCAGGGAATGCCAAATCTAAGCAAATTTCTGAAGAAAATAATAATAATTTAAAATCAAATTTCTTGTTGATATCAGTAAACCACTTGGGTTTACTCATCTATAGTTATGATAGAATGTAAATTTCAAAAAGTCATTCCCTACTCAGCTAATATAAATAAGATAGTGGATTGAATCCATAAATAACTCATAAGCCTACTACTTTATAATATAATAAACAAAATATTATAAGTTAATACATTTTGATTAGATTAGAAAATTAAAGGCTTACTTTTAAAATGCTGTAATTAAAAAAAGTATCTTTATCCAGATAAATTTAATGATATATTTTACAATTTTAAAAAAAGGATATATAAAATTTCTCAAGCAAAACAAACTAAAAGAAAAGGAGACTTTACCTCTTTCATGTTTACATGGATGGAGCTGGAACATATTCTTCTTAGTAAAGTATCTCAAGAATGGAAGAAAAAGTACCCAATGTACTCAGCCCTACTTAATGAAACTAATTTAGGGCTTTCACATGAAAGCTATAACCCAGTTACAACCTAAGAATAGGGGAAAGGGGGAAAGGGAGAGGAGGGAGGGGGGAGGGGGGAGGGAGGGGTACTGGTGGGATTACACCTGCGGGGCATCTAACAAGGGTATATGTGAAACTTAGTAAATGTGGAATGTAAATGTCTTGGCACGGTAACTGGGAAAATGCCAGGAAGGCTATGTTAACTATTGTGATGAAAATGTGTCAGACGGTCTGTGAAGCTAGTGTATGATGCCCCATGATCATATCAATGTACACAGCTATGATTTAATAAAAAAAAAAAGAAAAGGTATAATTTATTAACTAATTTGTAAATACAGGCTATATACAGTTTGAACTTAATTGTTTAAGCAATTTTTTTTCATTGTTCATTTTATTTCAGAATATTGTGGGCAACCAATATTTTAATTACATGAATTGCTTTTGTACCATTTAAGTAAGAGTTATAAGTACCATTTGTTTTCTACTAAATGAAGAAAAAAGCTGAGGTTTTTTTTTTTTTGCAGTTTTTGGCCGGGGCTGTGTTTGAACCGGCCACCTCCAGCACATGGGGCTGGCGCCCTACTCCTTTGAGCCACAGGCACCTCCCTGTTATTTTTTTTTTTTTTAATTTTTAAATTCCTATTAGAGTACTGAAATATAACAATTTGAAATATTTGAATATATGCAGTATTGTATGAAATATCTTATTGGACCAAAAATCCAGTGGTTTTCACTTAATTCATGGAATTGATGGGAAGTGATATTCATAAATTATTTTTAGTGACTCATCAAATATCAGATGCCACTCCATTTTGCTGATGCCTCATCTCTAATGTGTGAAGGATTAAATATATTAACTTTTAAATTATAGCCATAACTATGAACTGTTATTGCAATATCCTTAATATTTTTATAAACAAAAAAGTAAATAAATTTAAAAAGAGAAAATAAGAAACTAGAAATCACTATACAGGAAAACAAAACAGCTTTAATTCAAATAACCAAAATAATTTTACTACTGTATTTGTTTTCTCATGAAACACCTATTGAGTTTAACTATAACAGCTGTGTGAAAATAAATTATATGATTTATGCAAAATATTAGGAATACATTCATATTACCATGATTGAGGTCAAGGAGAAATGTAATTTATATAAATTAAAATAGACCTTGGAGAATTTGATAGATCAAATATATAAATCATATTTACTGACATGTATGTGTATGCATACTGTGTACATATAAAACTATCTCTTTTGATTTCGCTTTTAGTCTGAAATTTTTCAGTGGAGACAATGTACAAAATTGGGGATGCTGGTTCACCATAATATCTGACATCATTAAATTATCTTTAATATCTTAAAATTCTTTTCATTTATGTATGTTTTATGTTCCTAAAAATACTACTTGATATGCAAAAAAAAACCCTTCTTGTCATGAAAATTCTGTGTGTGACTGTGCCTTTATACATAATGATTTGAAAGTTATTAAAAGATGGCGGTTACATGTAGGATTTATTTTCACTTTAATTTTGGAGAGAAAGCACAGTCTGTGTTGTTAATGGTTCAAGGAAAGTATAAAGGAAGCAGATAATAAAGTGAAGAAAAACACAACTAGAAAGGGTAAAGGAATAAGCGTTCCTTTAGCTTTCTTTCACCCACCCAGGGAAACCTAGTGAGAAGTGGCTTATATCTCCTTTCTTTGAAATCAGTCATCTCAATAATCTCGAAGCAAATAATTTTTATACCAGGGAAAAAAAGTGATTCTTAGGAGCAAAAAATTTAAAGAGTAGAAGAAAAGTATTTTATGAGGAATCATTTTCTTAGATCATTCTGCCTGCAACGATGAAAAGACAGGATCCTTGTAAGCCCCAAGGATCCTGTCAACAACCAAGATTGTTGTTTCAAATCAGAAAAGAAGCTGTGCGGAAATTACTTGGGAGAATTATTTTTCTTTTCATCAGGAAAAGAAGAAAAAGAGATCAAAAGAGACAAAATGCAAGTAGATGGTAATTCTAAACAATGCTTTTTATATCCATGGACATAAGTATTATCTACATAAAGGCAAACTGCATAAGCATGTCAATATGTAAATGTAGAAATGTGATTGATAATATTAGAGGAGTTAAGCTAGTTTTCTCATAGTTGTTTATGATGTCATTTTAGAAAGAATGAGACACCCCCCAAAAAAATTCCCTTGTAATGTGAGTATTGTAGGATCGATTTCACATACACTGAATCACAAGAATAACATTATCCATAATCCTAATGGTCCGTTATGATCATAACTATTAAAAGTTCATTTATTTCTGTCCTCTCCTGTGTCAGCATCAGAAATGAGCACTTTACGAGATACCAACAAAGAGTACGTGAGTTTTTACATGAACTTCAAAAATGTCTTTTGATTTTTATTGCAGTATTTTTACTTTTATTAATATACAATTTTAAAAGGTAAAAGTATTCTTATTCAAATATAGGATAACACGTGTCAAAGATTTGATTAAAATCACTAAGTGAACAATTAAGATGCAGTACAACTTCAAATGAGAATTTTAAAGAAACATATATAGTAGAACCTCTGTAAGTTGACCACCCAAGGGACTGCAACAAATTGATCAACAAGCAGGTGTTGAACATAATGAAATTCTGTTGAGTCCATGTGGTGCATGTCCAGTCTATGAAAATTAGGTCAACTTAAGGATGTGACCAATGTAAGGAGGTGGTCAACTCTGGAGGTATATGCACTCAGGAATATTGAAATAAATTTGTCGATAAGTACAAAACATTAATATTCATAGACAATGAAATACAATATTTGGAGTTATCTTTTCTACAGGACAGAAATTAGTTGTACTTCTACTGTTTAAAATTCACTTACATTGCTATGACCAAAAATTACTTGTATTTCTCTCAATTTTCTACCACTTTACTCCTACCCCCACTGAGCTACAAAATATCCCTGTCAATCATAAGACTCATACTTCCAGAGAGCTGATGACTCCCAGGGATCCACTGGAGCCACTCTATCTCCTAACATTCCACTGAAAAGACACCCGTTTTGCCCATTTCCAGATTTTAAACAGTTATTTTCTTGATACTACATATAGTTTCACTGGACATTTAGTTTTAACTAATTTTCTTTCAATTCATGGATGCATTTTGGTGACTAACTCTAAAATTATGAGGCCCTTTTTTGTTTCTTTTTCTTCTTTCCTTCTTTTATTTTTTTTTTTTGTTTGTTTGTTTTTTTGTTTGTTTTTTCCTTCAAACAGAGTCTCACTCTGTTGCCCTGGATAGAGTGCTGTGGAGTCATAGCTCACAGCGACCTCAAATTTCTGGGCTCAAGCTATTCTTTTGCATCAGCTTCTTGAGTAGCTGAGACTCTAGACACCCACCACAACGCCCAGCTAGTTTTTCTATTTTTAGCAGAGATGGGATCTCACTCTTACTCAGACTGTTCTCAACTCGTGAGCTCAAGCAATCCACCCACCTTGGCACCTTGAGGCCTTCCAGAGCGCTAAGAGACCATTTTTCTTTCTGAAATCTTACATACCTGATGGGGAACTATAAGTTTAATGTTGTAGTCTCGAACTTGTAGGGCAGAGATATTCCTTTCCTTTTTTTCCCCATTGGCAACCAAATTGTTATCTACCTTCCCCATCTCAAATACACAGACCCATTCAGATGTATATGTATACATATATACACACACATCCCTTGTCTACCCCTTTCAGATCTACCTAATTATCACATTTCAGAATCTCCTGGTTCCAAACAACAGTCCAAGCCACAACATCACTTGCCTGGAGCAGCATTCATATTGTTTCCTCTTTGCAGTTATAATTCCATTCTCCACAGTCCCTTGGAGGAATTTTGAAAAATCATCCCTGCTTAAAACTTTCCAATGGCTTTGCCATTTCAATTAAAATAAGATCAAATTGTGTGACATGGCCGACAGGGCACACCGTGTTCTGGCCCTCACCTACCTCCCTGGCCTTGTTTCCTATCATCTTTCCTCATTCGCTCTGCCACAGACCCACTGTCTCTCTGTTCATGGACATACCTAGCTAATTACCAGCTCAGGGACCTTATTTTTACCATCCTTTCTGCTTGAATGACTTTCACTCATATCTTCACTTAACTCCACGTCATCAGTCCAGTGTCAGCTCAAAATCTACTCCCTCAAAGAAACCTCTCTTCCCACCCCACTTAATGTAACTGTCATCAGTCACTCTCTAACATTGGATGGTTTTGCCTTTTTTTTTTTTTTTCAGAGCAGTTATTATTTGAATTTTCTTAGTTGCAAAGTAGTATAATTATCTATTGACTCCCTCTGATTCCTCTATACTAGTGCCTGGCCCAGAATACTCTTCACTTAATATTTGTTCAAAGAGAGCAGAGGTCAATCTCACTAAAAATATGTTTGAGAGATTTACAGAGGAATTTATGCTCATTGCAGGAGCCCTGACTGCTTCCAGCCCCCTAAAATGTGACAGACATCACAGAAGGTTGCTCAGAACAGTAATGGTCCTGGTCCCCATGGCACAGTACAGCATGAGAGATACAGGGATTCCTGCACGGGGCTTTAGCAGGTACTTTGGGAATAGGGGGCACTAGTCAAGTCTTCAGATGTCAGATTCAAGATCACACAATCCCAAGAGAGGACCAAAAACAGGGAGGATTGAAATAGAGTCTGTTGCACAGGCTGACACCGCTCAACTTTTAAAATTATCTGAGGAACTTTGAGCCCACAGTTCTTTGGCAAGAAGGAGATCACTGGTCTCCAGATAGACTCTGATACTGATTGGGTTTGAGGAGATATGCTGGGATTCATTAGATAAATTAAAATGTTCTTTACGGGAGAATATTTTGTAAGTCTTAGTAAAAAGATGTTTTGCACTCCTAGTTGTTGCTGTTTGTTAATAGCTAACTTCTGACTCATTAGACAAGATATTTTCTTTATATGTGTCTATTAGCTACACTAAAGAGCTAGCAATTATTCTAAGCTATTAAGCTATGACTGTGTGTTATGGGTACTATTCAGTAACTTCAGAAGAAATCTGTGGTAAATTTTCTTTTTTTATTACTTTTTCATTTTAAGAAAAACCTCTGAAATAGGAGCACTATGGATTGTATATATGCCAAACTAAAACAAAAATCTGAAAAGATCACTCATATCCATTGCTTGCCGAAATTGAAGAACAGTCCCGGTCATTGTCAATTCGATTCCAGCCCATCCTTAACAGAAAGGGGGAAAGTCCATGATGGAGAGGAAAGTTGGAATGGGCGTTTAAATATGGAAATGACTCCAGAACAGATTCATCACAAGTAGAGTCACAGGAGTGATGTTTGTGGTTTATTTAGGACAGTGAGGAACAAGGCCTGGTAACTTGGGTTTGTGAAAGGTGGAAGCCATAGTGTCCAAGGCCTCGTATTCTTAGAAGTTTATACTTGTGCACATTGTTGGTAACTTTTTCTTTTATATCATTGGATTATACTTATAAAATATTAATCTAGAAGTGGGTAAATGAATTTAAGCAGAAAACCATGGAAAATGGGAAGAAGGGTTGGAAACATAAATTTAGAGGCTATAAAGGTAGTTTACGGGCTCACTGCAAAAGTTTTGAGACAGACGGTGCTATGATCCATTATTTCACTTCCAAGAAACATGGTCACTGAGTCCTTTCTGATTCACCTGTGCAAGTTTCAACTTGCTGGGCATAACAGCATGGCTGGAAGGGCTTTATTTGTTTTCATCCATGCGGATTTTATGTATCTTTATTTTTTTTGTCTGTATCTCAAAACTTCCGTAATGACCATTAAATCCTTATGTCTTTAAATCCTCCTATAATCTGACCTTTCTATGCCCTTGTAACCATTATTGAGCACTACTCATTGTTTACATTCCAATTAAACTTGACCACTCTTTTCCTCTTGGGCTCTTCAAACTCAAGTCATTTGCCTACTAAGATGTCTTGTGACTGTAATCCTCTCCCCGTGTCTCAACAGTCTAATCATGCTTCCAGAGGTCAGGTTGGAGACACATTCCCTATGCTACTACCAAAGTTCCTGGACTTCGGTGTCCTGGAAACATTACCTTTCTTATGTGTCCTCTCTCTCTAAACCCCTCTCTTCCAACATGTAATAAAAATGGTATCTATCTGAGAATTTTGCTAAAATACGTTGTGAATGAAAACATTTTTAAGGACTCTTGGTTTTGAATTGTTGCAGTTGTAAATTGGCGATATTAATTTATGATTTTATCTTGCTGTGATAATTTATGCACATGAATCTTTGCTTTACCAACATCATAATTTAATTTAAAGTGGATATTTTATATTTATTTTCATTTCCATCACAGAGTTTAGTGTGGTGACTTACGCATTATATATTTGATTTATGTTTTTAATTTGAATTAAGGGTCATTTTATAACTTTTAACAACACACCTATTTGAATTATGATTCTTTAGGGGCTTCTTGGCAACATGCCAACGCCATACAAGTTATTTGACAGCACATAGACCATCATGTCTCAGCTTTGCACTATCCTATTTAATTTCCAGTAGATTTTCTTCTCTATGGTAAAAACTAAACATTTACTGAACCAAAATACGTATACAAAGGAAGTGATTCTTATATCTTTTCAAAGTCTCTGAGATACCAAAAAAACTACATGATGTAGTTGCTCACTTGTGTAATTGGGAAATGTTTTGTTTTGTTTTGTTTTGTTTTGTTTTGTTTTGTTTTGTTTTAGAACTGTGATATTCTTGTTTTGTTTTGTTTTGTTTTGTTTTGTTTTGTTTTGTTTTGTTTTTTTGTTTTGTTTTGTTTTGTTTTGTTTTAGAACTGTGATATTCTTAGAAATTCTGACCAGTGCATTTTATTTTCAGGGTATGGGGTATGTTCTCATGTTGCTGTGAATTTCACATTTATATCTAGAAATTCATTCATCCTTTCTGGAAATATTTCTAGCCTCTTCAACGTCCTCTGCTTTATGAAGTACACAGAAGTTCAGATGCGGAACCGAATAGAAAGATCTATTTGTTCTCTGCTGATAAACCTTTAAAGACGACTCAGCTAGCGGGATGTCTCCTTTTTCCTTGTAACCTAGACGTTTACTTTAGAGAAGAATCTGTAGAAACTGGAAGAGATCAAGGATCCCTAAGGCCCTCACCAGAATAATCTGCTTTAACATGTATACCCAATTCAAGAAGTAGCATGTTGCCTGTCAAAATATGTGAATTTAACATAAAAAAAATCTTCTCTTATTTTAATATTTTAATCCATTTTCAATGTACTCTTTAATGCAACTCTTTGTGGAGACGTTTCTAGGCACAATTTTAATGAAATCCATCTTTAGGAATTCCACCTCTTTCTCAATGTCTCTGTCTTATCTACACCCATAATTTCTAGGCATTATAGGCTTTCCTACAGCTGTGATCCAGCAGGACCTAGTTGTTACTAGGTTTTAGTGTTGTTAGGTACTTAGCTAGATATATGCAGGGCAGATGACAGAGATGGTTAGGCTTTTGGATTGTTTTGAGTCAGGCCACCTTGGGCTATGGGAATAAGGCTGGTGAAAACGTCAAGTTGGGTTGTTGCCAAGGTCTTGCAGGTGTGTTGTTTTCAAAACCACTCAGGTGGTTTGTTTTATGAATAGAGTTAATTAAGACACAAGAAGCAACTAATACTCCTCAAAGTTGTGTATAAAACCAAAACCTTGCTTTCCATGGAGACTGAAGTCACTAAGACGATGCCTGGTTTGTTGTGCAAGTTGATAATAAACTTTCTTTTTCTTGCTAAAACTTTACTTGTTCTTTTCAATTATTTCGGCAACTATCTCAAGCCACTGCCCCACTCTGACAGTGTTCTTGTGTGTCACTACAGGACTATCAGCACCATGCCGAGTACCACTGTAATCACATTATGGCAAGACTATGTTAATAATCAATTAATATTACTTATTGACTAACGAATAATGAAATATACCTTTTTATGTTGGTTAATTTTCTTTGAAAATCATTTTATGTATCTGTTGAATTTTTCAAGATGATGTGCTCTTAGATATAGTAATGTTTCTGTGTTCACAGACTTCAATACAATATAACTAAAGGTGAGGGTATGAACATATTAACATAAAATCTTAGATTCACATTCATATTTCATTTAAAATAACCAAATGCTCATTATATTCTCAGAGGTGTTTATTATTTTTAACATTTTGCTTCATTATTATTCTCTCAGGTGCTGCAAAATAAAAATGGTTTGCTATTCAAGCCATAATGCAATACCTTCACCTCTATGATTAACGACAGTGCCCTTCCAATTATTTTTATATTAAGGAAAACCTACAGTGAATCGAATTCTGCTTTGAAAAGAATGCATAATGGTCTTTTTTAAGAACTAATTTTATGGTTAGATTATTTCAGTGTAATATAAAAGAAAGAACCAAATTATTTTTTAAAAATTTGTCCACTATTTTTAATTGTAGCTATTAAAAATTTATATCCTTTATGTAGCAACATTCTCTAGTCAATTCAAAATGTGTAATAAAAAATATTTTTCTGTGTTGATGAGTTATTGTGAGGAACATTATGTTATCTTCATTTTATGAACATGGGTTTAAAACAAAAACTATTAATATAATTGTTTATTTTCTTTTATTTTTAGTATGCAGATCCCATATCACATCCTAATGCCACATAAACTGTGAATATCCAATAAACACTAATTGTTAAAGACGAGTCCATTTTTTAAGTCTAATTTTCTTAGCTGTAATAATTGTCTTTATTGCCTTCTGCACTCAGTGATGTCTCCACATTAATACACTCATCCTCCGCTATTTCGGTATCCCATGCATCAGATATACTGTGCAGGGTGCCCCAACGAAACAGAGGCAAAGAAGTCAGAAAAACACCTGCCTGCCTGGAGCTTATGTTCTAGTGGGTGGCAAATGGGGGATAAATAACAACCTAGTAAGTAAGATCACTTCAGTTTATGCTTAATAGGAAATACACAAGTTGATATAATAGTGAATATTATTTAACATTGACTCAAGCAGTTATTTAAGCAATTAGTTTATTTATTAAGTATCCCTTAGATATAGTGGAAATTATAAATCTCCAGCAAGTATGTAAAATTAAAACTCCCAGGAAGTGTATGAAATAGCTACCTAGTGAAAGTTGTAGATGAGTTTTTCTAATGGTCTTCAGTTTTAGTTGTTTATTTAGCCAAATCTGATTCCCCTTAGAAATATATGTGGCTCCCTGCTGTCTATCACTACATGCAAAGGTCTTTCTTTTTGAGGTAGCAGATGCCTTTTTTTCCTTCTGATCCATGGATAAACATATACATAAAAAAGTATTTATTTATACATTCATTCATTCAACATCCTTTAAAGTGAAAACTTTAATTCAGAGGGCTATATGAAGTAGAAAGCCAGAATGACAAAATTGGGACTCTATTCTTGATGGAAGTTATTATATGTATGAACTATATAACACATGACCCATTCCTCATTTTTTTCTATCCACCCAGTCAAAATTAGTTTCTTCCTCTTTAGAACACTCAAAGGATTTTTGGCCTTGCATACATTTCTTTATGCTTTGTCCTCCTTAGTTCTTATTTACATATCTTGGTGTAGCTCATGGCATCAAAAAAGCTGTGCCTTACCTGCAAAAATTGCTCTACAATATGTTTATTACGTGAATGACAAAGAGATCAAGCTAAGTCAGAGCTGCTGTCATAAGATCACAGTGATTTTTTTACAGGTTACAGCTCACATTTTGCATTTGTTTTAATAACAAATTATGGTGAGGATATAATGGACAGTACCTTCTCCAATGATTTGGTTTATTTGACATTTAATTCCCTTGGTTGGTAACATTAATTACTTAAGCTTAGAAAGAACACTTAAAGTACATTTTAAATTTTCATAGAGACTGACTTTTGGATGGAAAGTAATATGAAATCTAGAAACCACTAATTGGTAATTTATGGAAGGTTTGAAAAACATGATGTGTATTAAGTATTTTGGATAAATGAAAAAGTAGAAGAATAGTTAATGAAACATTCATACTAAGGAATTAAATCATTCCTAATTCATATTTGCACTGGAAAACTAGTTTTGTTCACTTTTACTTCTTGGTCCAATTCATATTCCAGTATACTAAAAGATCAACCCCAAGGTTTAGAATACACAAGTTTGTTTGTCACTTAAAATTATTTCATTCAAGAAGGGAGGTAAATAAGAGGTTTGATTTTGGCTTGTTAAACAAGAGGCACATATTAGATGTGTCCATGTGGTTATTGTGAGGCAAGTGATTAGATAGAAGAATCTAGGGTTTGGAAGATAGGTTATATCTGAAGATACAAATAAAAACATTAGATTCATAAGACTGTATGGGACACAAATATGAACTCTGACCACTCCAGAGTTAACAGGTCTACTGGATAAGGAGGATTCAAAAGAATCAAGTGAGAGGAAGCCTGAAAATTGACCAATGGATTTAACAACATGGAGGCCACTGAGATCTTTCTGTGGAATAGTGAATATTAAGACTCATTAGAAAGTAACTGTAGACAACAAGTAGGTGGAAGTATTTCAAAGAGTTTAGCTATAAAAGTGAAGGGAAAAGGGTGGTGCCTGTGGCTCAAACTAGTAGGGTGCTGGCCCCATATGCCAGAAGTGGTGGGTTCAAACCCAGCCCTGGCCAAAAACTGCAAAAAAAAAAAAAAAAAGGGAAGGGAAAAAATGAGAAAGTAACTGGAAAGAGAAGTAGGATCAAAAGAATGTGTTTTACAAGACAGAACCAGTATGTGTAAAGTGATGAAAATGGTTTGGTTGAGACATATAATTTGCTGATGCTGGGGACAAAGTGGCAGAATTGATGCAAAGCTGTTCCGGAATAGGCAAGAGGAGATGAGATCTAGTACCTAGTATTCACAGTAAGCCTTCACCATGAGCTTAAATAGGAAGGCAGGGCATATGAGCACAGAGGCTGGAAAGTGGTAGACTGGGATGGTTACTCATGGAAGTTAGAGTAAGATCTGAGTAATTATCTTTCCTTTGTGAAATAGGAGGCAAGTTTACCAGCTGAGAATGAATCTGAAAGTAGAACTACTAGAGATATGAGGAGAGGAATATGGTGTGAAATATCTATCTAGAAAAGTGAACAAGACAATAAACAAGGGAAATTAAGTAGGGTTGATGGCCAGGACTAAGGGTACACTTGAGATTTGTGGTCAAGACTTTATGGTGAGATCAATAATGTAGTCCATTCAGTCTACTGTAACAAAATACCTTAGATTGGATAATATATATATATAAGAGAAATTTATTTCTGATAATTCTAGAAGCTTGGAAATCAAAAATCAGGGCACCAGCAGATTCAGTGCCTGGTGAGGGTTAGCTCTTTGTTCCAAAGATGGAACATTCTTGCTGGGTCCTCACATGGTAGAAAGAGGGCAAGGGATACAGTGCTCCTTCCAACCTCTTTTATAAGGAGGGGCATTAACATATTGTTGACCAGTCATGAGTTAACTCCTGTTTGCACTTGCATTAGCTATTGTAATTTCTAAAACACTAGAGTAATGTAGGTTATTGTAAAAGCTTTCTTGATCATACTTAGCTGTGTTCTCTTTATTCTTTTTATTTTTATTATTTTTTAAGACAGAGTCACACTATGTTGCCCTTGGTAGAGTGCCATGGTATCACAGCTCATAGCAACCTCAAACTCTTGGGCTTAAGCGATTCTCTTGCCTCAGCCTCCCAAGTATCTGGGACTATAGGTACCCGCCACAACATCCAGCTATTTTTGTTGTTGTTGTTGGAACTGTTGTTGTTTAGCAGGCCCAGGCCAGGTTCGAAACCAGTAGCCTTGATGCATGTGGCCGGCGCCCCACTCACTGAGCTACAGGCACTGCTATTATGTTCACTTTATTATAAAAAAATTTATTTTCTAGCTATTCATGTTTTTATCACAATTCTAGCATTGCAAAATTTTTAACTTTTATGGATCATAATAGTGAAGAATTTTTCAAGTAATTATTTCCAGATTCTTTATCTGATTGTCTTAACTATTTTGTAGTGATCTGGAAAAATTATTATTTATTGGAGGACAGTTATGAATCTGATATTAGACCACAAAAATGGAAGGAGAGAAATGTAATAGAATTTGATAGTGAAAGTGACTTTGAAAAAGAGTAGATTAAAAATGATATTACACCAATCTTTTAAGGATTATACAGATGTTTTTGGCATAATTGTTGAACTTAGTGATCTATAGAGTACCAGTGAAGTGACAGATTTACTTTCTGAAGATAATTTTTTTTAATTTTTTGCCTCTCGGACCAATTTATACCACCACCAAATGGAACAATTTTATAAAATCTTTGTTAAAACGTTGCCATGGACATGAGTTCCCACTAATGATATAAAGAAGTTTCTCTGTTTATTGATATTGATGGGTCAAAACAAAAAAATTACATTGGAGAGATTACTGGTCAGTGAACCCTTTGCTTGAAACACCAATATTACCTAAAACTATGAACAGAATGAGGTTTGAGCAAATCTTTACATTTTTTAAATCTTAACAATAATTCATAAACTATATCTCGTGAAGACAGACTATTTAAAATCAGGCTTCTTTTAAAAATCTACAAATAAAATCTAAATTAAAAAATAAAATTAGGCTTCTTTTGAATGACTTTATTCCAAAATTTCAGTCTTTGTATATACCTAAGCAGGAATTATCCCTAGATGAAGCAATGGTACCATATAAAGGACATGCCAACTTCATTTCACTTTTATATTTAATTACGGAATGATAGCCAGTGGCATGGAGTAGCTTCTGCATAACACTGCCAGTCCAAGTGTGTTAATCCCATTTTTATGGGCTCCACCCTTACAACTTGATACCTCCCAAAGGCTCCACCTCTTAATACTATTAAGTTTCCACACAACACATGAATTTGGTGGGGATACATTAAGACCATAGCAACTATTTTAGCCATTGCTCTGGTTATGGCTTAAGCAGAGAGTGGTATTTGAGCAGAATTAGGGCTTTATCAAGACAGTGTGATACAATAAAATGGAAAGAAACAGATTTGCACATATGTGCAAGGAAAAATTATAATCAGGGCACATTGAATTTAAATCAGCAAAGAAACAAGGGGTATAGGGACAGAAAAAAGATAGAATAAATGGATTAGTAGTCTTCATGGGTTCATACTTTTTCAGAATGAAAAGGACTTAGTAATTAGAAATGAAGTACTTGAAATTGTGATTAGAGTGGAGTTTCCATAAATGATGATGTTTAGGTCTTCTAGAGTATGATCACAGGATTTGGTAGCTGGGCAAACAAGATCATGGGAGGAGAGGGAATTAATGAACCAAGAGTTTAAGGCATTGTAAGAATCTTTCATGTGAATATTGAAGTATAATTGAAAAGTACTTGACAGTAAATCAAGAGCCAACATCATTGAGAACTGAAAGGGAGAGAATAATCTGAAATAGGAGATGCAGTAAATTCTATGATATAATAGTTTGGGACTCAATGTTAGGGTTTATAGGGTGGAGAAATGGAGAAATGTTTGGAAATGATGATGAAATGCAAATGGGTCCAGTGGTGTCAAAGTTGTGGAAAAGAGACACCACTTACAGAGACCCATGGAGGGCTGAGCCACTTTTCAGTGGCACCAAGAAGATAAAGGTCAAGAGCAGAAAGAGACTGAAGATGAAAGGAACTTTGATTATGACTGTTTGAGAGCTCCAGAGGGCACAGTGTATTAGAGAGGAGACAGAGATGTGGCCAGAAAGAGGAGTGTATAGACCCTTAGAGGAATTAAAAGCTGAAACAGGGGACCCAGCTTGCATCTAGCGCACAACTTAAACAGAGATAAAGGATGCAGCAGGATTGGATCTGAAGCAGAGAGTTTGGGTGGACCTATCAGTGTTACGGACAATAGACCACAAACCTGGTTATGTGCTATTAAAAAAGAGTGTTAACAAATGTGATAAGGTAGTAGTTTTGAGGTTCATGGGTGAAAAGGTAGAATATGGATAAGAATAGGATCTTTAACTTTTACTAGAAAATTCTACTTTGGGTCATTTAAAAATTAGTATTCTGCAGGAATTTAGCCTAAAATGACTCAGTTTATGAGGGAAAAAGAACATGTTTAGGGAATGGCTTTTATAAGTTTTGTCATATCTAGGCTGATACTGTGGTTTCAGAAATTTGTACATGTTTCACCATAACTTCTTGAGCAAATCTGTAGTTTCACATAATATAGTTTATAAAACTTTCTTTCCCCCTGACCCCATTTCCCTCCAGTTTCCTACTGTTTAAGCTGTACTAATGACATCTAGCTATATCATGGTTATGACCGGGACTTTGTCCTCTGGGTGAACCAATTTTCTTATCTATGTGCTAGTTTTAATTATTTAGAAATATATATAATTATTATGGACCCATAATAATTTAAAAACCACATTTATACTGTTTTATAAGAAATAAGGTTTCACTTTGCTACCTAGGCTCAAACAATACTACCTCAGCCTCCCAAGTAGCTGGGACTACAGATGATGCCATCACTATGGCAATATACGTTTATACTCTTAAATTCTCTCCTTAGCAACTACACTGTGAATGAAAATTAAATAATTTCCAGTCATCTAAATAATATCAAACCATTTAAATTTCTGAACCATTTTCCTTTCCAGTTATTTGTTGCATCCTCTCATTTTCTTCTGAGTTTCATTTTCTTCTGAGGGAGATTCTCCTTATTACCACTTTTGATGTTAAGTTCCAGTCTTAGTTTGTTGATATGTTCTGAATTCTCAACACTCTTTCATGATTGAGATTAATAATTTCATTGCCCCAGTATTTACATTTCAATTAGTTTTAATTGAGACATGAGAATATATTTTAGGCTGTCTGTAGTGGCTCATGACTATAATCCCCACACACTGACCAGCAGAAATTCAAGGTTACTCTGGGCAACATAGAAAGTCCTCATTTCTATAATAAAATATACAATAATAATAAAATAAAATAAAACAAACCATGCATAATGGTATGTGCCTGTAGTCCTAGCTACTTTGGGAGGCTGAGATAGGAGGATCACTTGAGCTCAGGAGTTAAAGACTGCAGTGAGCTATGACCACTGTGCTGTAGCCTAAGCAACAGAAAAAGATCCTATCTCAAAAAATAAATAAATAAATAAATAAAATTATATTTCATTGTTTCCTGGATCAAGGTTTTTCCTATATTTTAAATGTATTCTAATATTTATTTATGCAATTATTACTTTTTTCTTTCAAATATTTTGAGCCCCTTGACATAAGTTCTTACTTGCATGTAAAGCTTACTCTCCATTTCAAAATTATCTAATTTTTTAAAAATTGTGTAACAAAAATAAATTTTGGTAACATAATGGAGCATGGGCGAGCACGTCGATTCTTTCTCAGGGGTGGCTTTGCTCTCTTCTAAGTAGGTGGAAACAATGGCAACTCCTTTTACAGCTCAATTGGGTAGGTGGAAACAATGGCAACTCCTTTACAGCTCAATTGGCCACCCTCTTGTCAACCTTTGGTTTTGTTTTGACTATTTCATTAATTCCTTTTCCATCTTTTTTTTTTTTTTTTTTTTTTTTTTTTAAAATTATAGATTTTAAATGCAGATTAGGGGAATATTTTTAAATTATTTATTTTCACACTTTTTTTTTTTTTTTTTTTTTTTTTTTCCACTTAATCATGGTGAGTCCAAGAGAAGGGTCAAGCTGTTAATGAAGAGGAAAAAAAATCTATTCTTGTTATTTTTCTTCTTGCTTAAAATGATGGTTTAGGGTCAAATTAAAGGAGCTGAGCCATTGGCAGTCTATTTAGTGTACATTTATTTGTACATTTCAATTTTAAAATTAAGTTGTGAAAAATTTTTACTTTAGAATTGAGGACTATGGTAACATTACTAACAGTAAAAGCTAACCATTACTGAATGCTTATAGGATCCCAAGTACTTTACATACATATATTGTAATATTTCATTCTCAAAATACAAGGTTGTAAAATCTACTGTTATTATCATATTACTTATGTGGAAACTAAAGCACAGAGAGGTCCAAGTTCACATTGGTAATAAGCCCTGGAACTAAAATGTGAACTTAGAGAATCTTACACTAATTAGATAACTGTGGTATCACAGAACTTTTATTTAGTGATAGAAATGTTGTATCTGCACTATCCAATATAGTAGCCACTAGAATATATATGACTACTGAACACTTGAAATGCAGCTAAAGTAACTAAGAGAATGAATTTTAATTGTATTTAATTTTATTACATTTAATATAAACAGATGCTTACAGCTAGTGGACAGAGCAGCTTAGAGTCATACTAACTCACTATATTCTCCCACCTCCCCCATTTTTAAATACTGATGGTGGCAGTGTGAATAGGGTGTTGGAAAGGTATTATTAACAATGGGTTAGCTTTGTAGTAAGTTCAATCTAGGTGTCCTTTGTGTTTACTCAGAAAATTTTAAAAGGAACTGAAGAACAAACTCCTGTCTATCCTTTCATTAAGCAACAGAGAAAATCTGGTGCTAATTACAGAAACTTATCTGGAACTTTCATTCTGAAGTAAAACTTTTTTCTCCTTAGGTGGTGCCTGTGGTTCAAAGGGGTAGGGTGCTGGTCCCATATGCTGTAAGTGGCAGGTTCAGACCCAGCCTTGGCCAAAAAAGAAAAAAAAAAACCTTTTTCTTCTTTCTAAATTTGTGTTCCAATATTTTCTTTTGAAGAGTTAGGATTCAGTTTACTCTAATCTACATAAGACTGAAGATTTAAGTGCTATTTTCTGCCAAATTATTTTCTGTATGTCTTTATTCTCTAAAAGGTGGAAAAATATGAATATCATTCAAGAATAATACATATCTAAGACAATTTTAAAGGCATCCTTTATTACAAGGAGTAGTTTTTATTAGTCAGGGTTATTTAGAAAAATAAAACCAATAGGATGTATTTAGATAGAGAGAACTTTATTTTAAGAAATTGAGTAATGTGGTTGTGGAAGCTAAAGTCCAAACTCTGCAAGGTAGGCCAGCAAGCTGGAGACCCAGGGAAGGAGTTCAAGTTCAAAGGTAATCTGCTGTCAGAATTCCCTCTTCAGGAGAGAACAGTCTTTTTCAATTAAGGCCTTCAACTTATTCAATAAGGCCCCCACACCTTATGGATTATACTCTGCTTTACTCAAAATCAACTAATTGCAATGTTAAATCTCATCAAGCAAATACTTTGACAGAACCATCTAGAATAAGGTTTGACCCAGTATCTGGGTACCATTCCCTAGTCAAGTTGACATGTAAATTTAACCATCACATAGTTCATTCAACATCTTTGTATGCACTACAGCAAATTGCACTGCTCCATGAAGTACACTGGAAAGGAATTTGACTAGTACTAAAGTAAATTGCCTTCATATAATTAAATAAAACTGGCATGTTTAATAAATCACGAAATAGAGCCCTCTAAATTTATGTTACATTGCTTCACGGTATTCTAAAACTCTTTGAGGCTACCTAATTATTTTCAAATAGTACTTTCTTGTCTTCTATAATGTATGAGTAAAAGTATGAGGACTGATCTAATATTAATCATTTTCCCAGAGTGAAAATGTAACAGGAATTGACCAGAGTTGAATCTACGGTTACTTCTATCAAATAACCATAGAAGATATCTAATACATTTGGGAGAAAGTAGAGCTGAGGAGATGTTATACATTCTGTAATTAACTATGGAATAATAGCTAATCATGAAAGGCTAATTGGAATATTTGTTAATCATCCTTTCATAGTTCAAATATTAAAATTAATTTTTAAACTAACTTTCTGTTTACAAACTTTTCATAGTTGAAACTACTTAAAATTGAATAACAATATTTGATTTGGCATGGTTTGTAATTTTACACCAAGAATTCCTGCTCAATACCTTTCTAACATAACATCATTGGCCCTTAGGAGAAGTCAGTGAAATTTTCTGAATTTTTTTGCATGCTCTTTCCTGTAAAAGACATTATTTTCTTCACAAACTATGATGTTTATTTAAGATTTTTTTTTATTATTATTAAATCATAGCTGTGTACATTGATATGATCATGGGGCATCACATACTAGCTTCATAAACCATTTGACACATTTTCATCCCAATATTCAACATAGCCTTCCTGGCATTTTCCCAGTCACCGTGGCATGACATTTACAT
>CAUYPK010095840.1:0-14231 GCA_963574355.1 Loris lydekkerianus | reverse complement strand
AGTTTTGTTGATGGTGCCTTCATAGACCTTCCTTACGGCCCAAACCCCGGCCCCCCACCCTCCCCCCCTCCCTCCCTCCCACCTCCCTCCGTCCCTCCCTCCTCCCTCCCTCCTTCTCTTTCTTTTTCTTTTTTGAGACAGTGTTTCACCGTGTCTTCCTGGGTAGAGTCTTATGGCATCATCACAGCTCACAGCAACCTCAAACTCATGGGCTCAAGAGATGCTCTTACCCCAGCTTCCCAAGTAGCTGGGACTACAGGTGCCTGCTACAATGCTGGGCTGCTTTTTCTATTTTTAGTAGAGATGGGGTTTTGCTCTTCCTTAGGCTGTTCTTAAACTCCTGAGCTGAAGCAATCCACCCACCTTAGCCTCCCAGAGTGCTAGGATTACAGGCGTGAGCCAAAGCACCTGGACAAAATTCCTTTTTTCTAGTTGAGTTAAATATCATTAGATTTTTATAGGTTATGTCTCGTATTCTTCCTTTCTTATTATTTAAAATATTCAAATGTTAACCTAGTGTAATACAAGGAAGCTCAAAAAGAGCAGAATGCCCTCTTCCTTGCCCTCCTCCTGATAGAGAAATGACAGCTAGAATATTTTTTCATGTTTCCTTTTGCCTTTTATTTTTAAATCAAGGAGGTTGAATTAGAGACACAGCAAAATAAGCAAAAACCTAAAGCTATAAATTTCTGGGTCAATCCAGATACATAAAGCATTAAAAATGTCAGATACGAAGCTAGATGAAATCTGACAGGGAGAAAAAAATCTGTTTGTGTACTTAAGGCCGCAAACCAAAAGCAAAATTAAAATTTGTGCTGACCCTTCTCCCTTGAGGCTGCAGATGTCACTGCTGTCCAGGGCACCGTCTGTTACTGAGTGGAAGGAAGAGGAATGGCATCCAAGTAACCAGTGTAAAATAATAGTCTGCCTGCCAAGTCCTGAAGATGCCCTGCCATAGTGTTTAAGGCCAGGGGATGGGGGATAGAGTAGAACAACAAAGGTAACCATTCACACTCATTGATTCTTGTCTTTCATGATTCATTCTTTGGTAGTAAGACCTTTTTTTTTTTCCTTTCTTTTTTTTTTTTTTTTTTTTTTTTTTGAGACAGAGTTCATTTTATTGCCCTCAGTAGAGTGCTATGGCGTCACAGCTCACAGCAACCTTCAACTGCTGGGCTTAGGCGATTCTCTTGGCATAGCCTCCTGAGTAGCTGGGACTATAGGTGCCCAGCCAGGATGCCTGGTTACTTTTTTGTTGCAGTTTGGCAGGAACTGGGTTTGAACCCACCACCCTTGGTACATGGAGCCAGTGCCCTACCCACTGAGCCACAGGCGCTGCCCTATAAGACCTTTTTTAAGAGATTGGGTGTGTGTGTAATTTTCATTTAGACAGTAACAACATTAGTTACCATATATTTAGCACTTACTGTACAGACATTTTATACGTATTTTTCACATAATATACAGAATGATGCCTATATTAAAGGTAAGAAAACTGAACTTCTAACTAGAAAAAGTTGCTCAAAGTGACACATAGAAAGGTCTGTTGCTGTTCTCTCACTCCAGATGTAGAGTGTTTCAGAAATTGCTACAATATAGTGTGGACCCTACAGTGTGTTCTCCAGTTGCTGTGCCTGGACCATTCTATACCATTCTGTGTCCTCCTTATGCTCTGGGAAGCTGGCCCTGGTTAATTGCACGATGAGGACTTTCTTCTGTCTTCATTTTGACTTGGGCCAATGGGTGGGTCTAGAAGGGTATCAGAGGGTGGGAAGAAAAAGAGGTTCTTCAGTTTCTACTTTGATCTTGTGCATTGGCTTTGGTGGTGCCCTTTCCGGCTCTAATCACCCCACTCCCACCCTCACCCCCTGCGTCCCTCCTCCTTGTCTCTCCTTGTACTGGGCTCCTAAGGAAGCATTCCTCCTCCATATCTCTTCCTCCCTAGGGACAGCATTGTCTTTGAGCTCTTTCTCATTTGCTCCTTAGCTCTGTCTACAACTTGGTACATAACTCTTTGTTAAAATCTCTTTATTTGAACCTTTTGGAATGAATTCTGTTTCCTCCTGGGACCCTGCCTGATAGACTGATAATATGCCCATATGAAAACATGTCAAAGGTAATTTTAAAGCAAGTTCAAAAGCTCTGAATTAGGATCCCTAGCATGTCAAACGGGTAAGAACATAAGATAAGAAAATATATGGCATAGCAGAAGATTGTTTTTCACTAATAGAGTATCTGACTCAGGAAGAGACGAGGTTGGTAAAAGGGTTAACAACTTTAAGAGTCTTATGTACCAGGCATTAGAGAATGTTGATAGGTTTTTGAGCTTGTGATAAAAGCTGTCTTGGGGGAAATTTTTTTCTAGCAGCTGTTTGTGGTTAAGAGTAGAAGTGGGAAGAAAGAGCAAAAGTAGGGAGAACAGTTTGAAGGTTTTTAAATAAGCCATGTAAAGTGACTGGAGACAGGTTCACATAGTGGCTGCAGGCATGAAAAATAAGGAATGAAATAAGTAGTGAAAAGAACCGTTGCTGCTACTCGAGCTTGCATTATTGTCCATGTGATACATTTGCTTTACATTGGTGTAAGCTTTTCACACGTGCAGCACACATATGCCTTAATGTAACATTAGAATAAATGACAGAAACTAAATTTGGAATTAAGGCAATATTTGATTGTAGAGAACATCGTTCTTATTTCTATCTCTTGGACTTTATGTGGAAGCACTTTAAGTCCTAAGAGGCTGATTTCAGTTCAATCTATTTGTTTAACAATATTTCAGATCCTTAATTTCTGTTTCCAGATGATCAGACTCCTCAGCTTGAAATCCAAGGGCAATTATAGACTTCAAGCAAAATTGCACGTGCATTAAGACTATTGAACTTGCGAAGAGTAATCCCATTAAAGCCCCATTATTGCTGACACATTTTCCTAATTGTGTATTCCTCCTAAATGTCTGAAAATATTCTCTTTTGGTGGGGGAGCTAAATGAGCTGTTGTGTATTGAACTCCATCTACCAATTTGTTTATTTATTCAGCTAATAAACATTTAGTGAATGGGTATCAGGCACATTTATGCTTTACCTAGGAGACATTTTATTTATTATTCAGTCATTCAGCCACTTGGTCTTTCATAATGAAAAGGTCATAGGCTTTAGAATGAGGCATGCCTGGGTCTGAAACACATCTTTGCCACTTTCAGGAGGGATCCTCTTGTGAAAATTATTATTTTTGACTCATTTTCATGTTACATGAAAAAAAATTGTAATAAATGTGCGTCATGACTGAGAAAAGGTATTCACAATAGATGAGTTTAATCCTTTTATCTCTTACCTCTACCCTCATATATATATACAAAAATACCCAATGTTCGAAAGTATCATACTCACTCTTAAATGTAGTTTCAAACGCAAGAAAAAAATGCAAAACTTTTTAAGGATGTGAGAAAAATAATAAAGAAAATACAGTACTACATTTTCTTGATTTAAAATTACCTTTTTGAAACTCACATTTTTCTTTTTTTTTTTTTTTTTGAGACAGAGTCCCAAGCTGTTGCCCCAGGTAGAGTGCCGGGGCATCATCATAGTTCACAGCAAACTCTAACTCTTGGGCTCAAGCTATCCTCTTGCCTCAGTTTTTTGTATTTTTAATAGAGACAAGGTCTTGCTCTTGCTTAGCCTGGTCTCAAAACCCTTGAGCTCAAGCAATCCACCCACCTTGGCAAGGATTATAGGCATGAGCCACTGTGCCCGGCTCACATTTTTTTCTTAAATAGGATAATGTACATGGTGATATATTTCTATGCCTCGAGAAGGGAAAAATAATAATAGTTATAAAATATTTAAGAAAATTCTATAAAATAAGAATAATAGAATTAATTTTTCCAAACATTTCCCAAATGTGTTTTAAAGGACTGTTCTGAAGTGGGGAGGGGAGAGACAAGGGAGGAGAAATTTAGGTATACAGTTAGATATAATCACAGATAAGACCCATGTGTATTATTAGTGAATTTAAAAATAATCATGTATATTCATACCTAAATCGCTAATTAACATTCTCAGAATTTTGTTTCATAAAAGCAAGTTACCTTAATGGAATTAGGCCAAAAAACATATGATAAAGATGGAAATATGTGGCTATTTAACCAGTACTGAAAAGTTGACAAAACTACTTCTCCCCATACTGTAGACATTAACAATTAAGCTTCATCATGTTTTTTAAATAATAAAAAGGCAAGTAGAGAACAGCATATTGAGATATAGCACTTTGATTCTTTTTTGGTTGTTGATGAATTTCAAGCTCCCAGGAGACTTCAAGAAAAGGCTGATGAACTCAAAGTCACATGGGCTAAAGTCTGTCCTATATGTATCCCCTTCACTAAATAGCAAAGTGAACTTAGGAGGCCTCTGATCTCTCCTCTGTGAAATGGAGATAACATTTCCTGTGGAGCAGCCTCAAAGATGTTGGGAAAACAATATGGAAATAAATTATGACTGTCAACAAGTTTTATGAACAGTAAATTACCTTTACGTGTGAGGCATTAGCCCTCTATTCACTCATGCACCAATGTATTAGGAGGTGTGTTCCCATGACTAAGTCTGTGAGCATTGGAATTAGAACCACCTGGAGTGATTTGG
The DNA here is from genome assembly GCA_963574355.1 of Loris lydekkerianus. Classification (NCBI taxonomy): domain Eukaryota; kingdom Metazoa; phylum Chordata; class Mammalia; order Primates; family Lorisidae; genus Loris; species Loris lydekkerianus. The sequence continues at coordinate 9,597 of CAUYPK010095840.1, read as the reverse complement.
GGCTCTCTTCTGTGTGACCTCCTGTCCTGAGACCTTAACTTTGGCTGGTTATGTCATCATTTAAAATCCCAGTTTCTTTAATGTGAATTTGGTAAAACACCATATATTTCACAGGGGAGATAGGAGGTTGTGAGAACCGTCATCAATCACTCAACTTAGCACATTGAAACCACTCCATAACAGTTGGCAACTATTAATTCTTGAGATACTTTAATTTTTAGTTAGAGCAAACATTCACAATCAGTAACCATAATACAAAGAAACATAAGGAAGAGTAGTTCAACAAACTTAGAGAGTTTATACCAAGGCTGCTATACTTTCAGCTAGAGTGATCAGTAAAGACTTTGGGGAGAGGTAAATATTAAGAAAGAATCTTGAAGAAATGGTCAGATTTCAATAGGAAGAGAAATTGTTGGTGAGTAGCATTCCACGTAGAGAGAATGGAATGAGCTAAGTACTTATAGGATACATGGAGAGGTGTGTGGAATAAAATCCAAACAGCTTGACAAATTGGGAAGGATTTAACTACTACACTAACAAGTTTAGATTCCAAAATGTAGCTAAACATATTTAGAAGAAAGAGAAAGAAAAGAATAAGTTTGCAAAGGAGACCTAAAAGTAGCAGAGAGAGAAGTAGGAAAACCAGGAATACTCCTCTAAGAAAAATGAGTTTTGAAAAAAGACTTGCCTTGTACTATTAGTTAAGAAGCCAGTGGGTCTGGAAAAAATTTTGTTAGTTTTGACAATTCAAAGAGAGATTAAATTCAAGAAGAGATTAGTGACCTAAACAAACAAACAAACAAAAAGAAAAACCACTACCATTTCCTTGAGTGGTGGAGGTTAAAAGAATATTGCAAGAATGTAGGAGGGTATGTTGAGTAGAGGCAATGTGGAAGATAGTCTACTTTTTGAACAAGTTTGTATGTGGATTCCTATAATTACATAATAAAACATTACACAGTAAGTTAGTTTCACCAACTACGGTATAATTGCCAAGTAAGTGGAGTTCTTGCAGGCAAACTAGGTAGTTTCAATGCCAGGTGTGAAATTATAGTAGCTTAGATAAAATTTTGAAGCAATTCTACAAATAACTACTCTGAGTCATGACGTTTTTAGGCCACATTGAAAACACTAGCTGAAAGAACACAAACAATGTTGAAATCATAACCAGCCCCTTGCTGAGTTTATATTCTGGGCCAAGGATAGATTATCCTCATGCCCTTATTTTTACATGATGGAAAATGGTGTTTTATTCTTTGCACAGCACAGATAGGTACCAGATAAATGGAGAGGAGTATACCCATGGTTACTTTAAAAAGTGGTGAACCACAGAGATAATTTGTGCAAAGACAAAGGTATTCCTGTCCCTCATGATTCTAGTAATGATTATACTAATTCTTTCAGTTTCCTCATTAGAAAAATCATTTGGGCTATTTGGTAAACAGAGAAATATTTTGCCTTGGTCCAGAATACTCGATATGAATCTTGGCTTGGGAATTTGCATTTTTAATTAGTATTTATGTGATTCTTGAGACCAGGCACTTTTATGAAATAGTGATTTATTTGATCTATTTGCCTTCTTTTAAACAAATACCAATTGACCTTTTTCCATATTGCAGGCATTCAGCTAGTACTAGGATACAAAGATGATCAAGACATGGCCTCCAGAAATTGTTCTGGTAGAGAAGACTGTAAATGTCATTGTGGAATTAGTGGCTAAGTAGATGTTGTAAAGGGAACACAGAGGAGGGCAGCTCAGCCTGGAGGAGGTCATGGAATGTTCTGCTTGGAAGAGATAAAGCTGAGGAGGGTGTTTAAGGATAAGTCAGCCAGATGATAGAGGGAAAGAAGGGCCATCTATTCAGGGGAAACACCACATTAAGAGGAAGGAGAAATTATATTGGGTCTGAGAATAATACTAAATTCCATGCAGGCGAAAAACAGGTTTTTTTATGAGAGAATGGCCGTGTGGTTAGAGATAAAGTCACTGGCCAGAGCACAAAAATAAATTTCTATTTATTTGCAAGGTAATCAGAAGTTATTAAAGGATAATTGGGGGGGCTGGTGAGATTGGACATAGAGAGACCCATTAAGCATTTAATACAACAATTCAGGTGAGAGGTGATGGTATCTAAGGTAATAGCCACAGAGGTAAAATGGGAAGGACATTTTGAGAAATAGTTGGTGATTTATTATGCATGACATAATCAGATGACAGTTCTTTTGATTCTTTTATTAAAGTTGTCTTAATGAGATGAATTGCATTGCTGAATGATTGATTGTGTATATGGCTCACATGATGTATTTTGGCCATGATGGGGGAACATGTAATTGTTTGCTATTCATAGCTATAGTCACTGCTTAAATTGGATTGCTGTTGGGCAAGGTTTCCAGTATTATCCCATTGATTCAGGGAGACACCAGCCCAGAGGATGGTCTAAGAGGTTTTCACAGTTGCTTCTGTAAGTATCCCAAACTTTTTGATTTTTATATAGGTTAGAAAGTTTATGTTGTTTACTTCCTACGTACATTCTTCTAGTATTCTGATCCTGCAATAATTTGTTCTGTTTGTTTCTCCCTTTCTGATTACTTACAGTTGTGAAACTATTTTAAAACTTACAGCTTTCCTTGACATTCACCTTAATAGGTAGAATATGCAGATTTCCCAAAAGATAAGTAGATAAAATGAATTACTTTGAGATTTTTCGATACCTTCTAAAATGTTTTAAGATGCCTTGAGTTGTCATGAAACTAAGTTTAAAAGGTGCTGACTTAGAATGATGTTATTTGTGGTAATGTAGGAAAGGAAGCGCTGGACATTTTAATGAACAGTTTAATAGAATCTAACTACATCACATCCAATTACTAACAAATGGAATACAAAGCATCATAAAATACTTGGCCACCTTATGAGTCGCAGACATATTTTATAAGTTGGAACTACTTGAGGATTCATAGCATTTAGGTAAATTTTGTGATTGTTAACATATTTTAATATGTTGATTATATTGTGAAAAGCCCTATGACATGAAGTATTAATACAATTAATTGTATTAGTTGGTATTTCTGATCAATTTGCATTCATAGGAAGTAAGTGATGACCCAGAAGGAACATTGGCCTACAGGAGATTACTAAACCAAGGGAATTTGGAGTGAATAACAGACATGATTTGAGATTTTGATTCTTCAGTATGTAAACCTGAATGGGTGATGGTTTCACCTCCCAAAGCTTCACTTTCCTCAGTTGTAATGTGGGATAATAACACTTCCTTTAGTGGGGTGCGTTGGGGATGAAAGGAAATAATTGCAAGTTAAGCAGTCAGTATGCTGGGTGCCTCATGGTATTCCCAACGTACAAATATATGCAATTATTAAACGTCGTGATTCAAGATTCTAGTTGCAGCTCAGCTACAAATTCATGATGATCCTGGGCAAGTCACAATTTCTTTCAGTGTCTGAGCTTCCTTATCAGTAAAATGAAGCAGGCAGACTGGATGAATTCTAAATTTGATGAGGGGGTTAGGATTCAATGTCTTATATGAGTCATATCTGAATTTGTGTCAGAAAATTTATTATTTAAAAAGTTTTATTTTGCCCTAAGTCAATGTATTCAACCTAAAAAGATTCTAGAGGCTTTAGCAATGGTGACATGTTGATTTTGAAAGCACGGTGAGGATCCAGGTGAAAAATTCCATCAGGCATTTAGAGATGAAACTTGGGAAAGAGGGTCAAAGCTTCAAAAATATGGTAATTTCACAGTGCACATGATGTTTAAAGAATGAGAGCAACTGGTACTTTCTTAGAAAAACAGAAAAAGCATATAGGCAAATTTCATACTTTTATATTTTTTTCTAATAATTATAGCAAGGGTAACCCAATTAAGAAATCAATGCTTTCACATGAAGGCTATAACCCAACTCTACCACAAGACTATGAGGAAAGGACCAAGGAAGGGGAAGGGAGGGGGGAGGTTTGGGTGGAGGGAGGGTGATGGGTTGGGCCACATCTATGGTGCATATTTTTATCTATAATAATAAAAAATAAATAAATAAAATAAATTTACAAGTGAAGGAACAACTGTAGTCATGATCATAGAGACAGGCTTCTTACTATGATTATGGAATCATGAAAACTCTAGTTCTATTGTATTTGGTGTTAAGAGGTGGCTCATGACTCCAAATCAATGTCACTCAAGCTCTGATCCCATCTCACGGGGAATCAGAAGTAAGGCTGCGGCTAAAGCTTGTATCACAACCTGATGATGTGACATCCTAAATGCTGAGTCAAACACACGCAGTACAGCTGTGAGTGTGTGTGTATGTGTGGGTGTGGGTGTGTGTATGAGAAAGAGAGAAAGACAGAGAGGGGGAGGAAAAAAATATATATATTTATCTTTATATATGAAATTTAGGATTGACTGAGATGCCATCGTTCTGCTCTACAAGTATGGAGACAGCTACTGTCCTGCTCGGCGACCGTGGGTTACCACTTTTGTGAAGATGGATTTGTACTTCTTCCTTCCAGGAGCTCATATTTGCTTTCCTCATAGCCTTGCTAGGCATAGTGTTATTATGTCCATGATTAAAAGTCTCATCAGTACACATAAGGCTAACTATTACTTTGGGCTAACCAAGTGTCCAAAGCAGCTGAACTAATTAACTACATCTGAGGATAAAACAATAAAATGTATAAATTAAATCATTCAACAAGGTATTACTATAGTAATATGCATATTTTAAGATTATTTTGGCTTGTTTTATTCTGCACATTTTATCTAATCAGTCATAGATTGTTAACGGTAAAAGTTTGACCATAAGGATTTTATCAAATAGTGATGATGTTAGCTTTTTATCTGACAGCAATACTCAGTACGATGATCATCCTCAGGATTGATAGAAACCAAAATCCAAAGGAAATGTGTCTGATAGTATGCAGTGTTTCATTAGGAGTCATGGCCATGTTGTGAAAAAATCAGGGACAATGTCAATCAAGAAACAGCTGCACCTGAGATTGTACACAGGTTCTATATTAACTTGTTTGCATAATAGTTTTGCTCCTCCACTAAAATACATCAAAGTACTATGGTATTTTTCTCCCACTTCTTCCTCATAGTGGGATCTGATCTTAGGTTCTTTATTCATTCAGAGGCAAGAGGGGTTGTTAAAATAATCAAGGAACTCCTCTTTTTAGCTTAGACAAAGTCGTATGTTCTAATATGGGAAATTCAGGTTTTATCTTGTATGTTGAATGAGAATTATCCATGTTCCATGTGAGTGGGAGAGCTGTAGTCATTTTTTTTAAACTTTTTTAAATTTTTACATATACATGTGTTTATTAGGTTTCTACTTTTTTGCCTTCACAAAATTAAAAAGGCTTAAATTTTAATAACAATAACAATGTTTAAGGACTAGAAACAAAAACCTCGCAAAGAATGAATGAACATAAATACCTGATTCAGCAAAGGAATCAGACAATTGCTACATAAAAATATTAAGCAATAATAATAATAATGCAAAGAAAGTAACATTCACATTGTCAAATAAGATTATGTCTATCATAGAATGCTTTGACCCTGAAGTTCAGTATGGAGTCGTCAGTTAACTACTTATTATTTTTTTTTAAGTCTCAAAATCATTTTTTTAATATCCTAAATCATTGATCGAAAGTTAGCAACGACATTTGTCTCAAATTAAGACCACTGTTAAAATACCACATTGCTGTCAACAACTTAAAGCACATAATAGAGGTCTCTAACTGAGAGAGGCTTTCTAAGCAAAGGAAGAGGCAGGTTTCTGAGAACAGAAACCTCTGCTTGCTCTGTGGTGTCACACATCCCTTCTGTTTCCTTCCATTCCATATTCTAGGACTATAAAAAGATTCATTGAGATTCTTCAAAATTGGAGGCCCTTTCTTGCCACAGGGTTGTCATACGTACTGCCCTGTTTTTCCTCCAAGAAAGGGGATATATATCCTGCTTCCATGCAAATTAATCTTTTCTCTGATTACACATAGTCTATTCTACATGAGGAGAAATTATTTCTTTAATTAATAATATATTAACCTCATGTATTGATTTATTCTGAATTAAGCCACATGATAAGGGCTGGCTAGGTGAGAGAACCTGTAAGAAGGTTGATTTGGACTTGCTAGAGTCACTTGCCTTTGCTTGCTATTCCTTTAGCTTGGCAAACATTGCCACAAATATAGGAAAATCCAAAGAGACATAATACACAAAAGTATGTCCCTCCCTGGGTACAACCTTTGTTCCTCAAAGATGTGCTCAGGATTCAAAGTCAGTAAAAAGTGTCCCTACTATAGGAGCCCGTGACACTAAACCTGTTGCCTTTTTTTTTTTTTTTTTAACTTATTGTGAATGGGAAGAAATAGGTGTCAAGGGCCTACTTTTATTATAAACATTAGATGAATTTCTATGCAGAAGCTTGATTCTAATCTAACATTCACCATTAACAATGAAGAATTTTATGAAACATAGAAGACCCAGCCTCTGCTTTCCCAGAGGACAACATTAAACAATGAAGAGATATTTCTGCCGTTTGTTATTTTAGTTATAAAAGTAAAAAGCCAGTCTCAGCTGTTCAGAAATACCCAAGTGCTGAAGGGAATTGTCAGAGGGACAAGAGGCAGCTGAGATGGGCTTAGTCTGGGAAGGCTCCGTGTCGCTAACTCTCTGAGAGATTTATCCTCTCATTGTGAAACCTTGAGTTTCCTTCCTCCTGTTTGAAATTTAGTCTCAGTGTCTTTATGTCCTCGAGTTCTTTAATTCACACACACACACACAAACACACATACACCCACACAAACACAAACACACACACACACACATACATATTTTACTGCTAGGAAAAAATAATTCATCACAAGTTGTCAGAGAACAACTTTAGAACTATTTCTAAGCAATGCTTAGTGAAAAGGAAAAAAAAAAACCTGTCTAAATTGTTAGAGATTTCAATTATTTTGTCTTGTTTTCCTGATTCACGGGGGGGTTAGTCCGATTTACTGATTACCCTTTTGCTGTTTCAAAATTGGAGTAGGGCTGTTTGAATGTCAGTGATCTAGGGTGAAGAGAAAGTACTTTCTGAAGGGAAGATTGAGCACTAAATCTGGAGTTAAGGAGTTGCCATGGCAACACCAATGTCTTGGCGCTGGGTGTGCATATGAAAGACACTTTAAGGGCATGAGGGAGAGTGGAGTATAAAAACCGCACTGGGGAGAAAAGACGAAAGGGAAATACAATATCAGGTAAAATGGTATTTCACAGTTTGGTCAAGCCTGACTCCAAAAGGAGTAAGTTGTACCATCCCTTTATACATTGATTCAATCTTGAATCAAAAAATATGACAAATTAATATTAAAAATATTAACTGTCTTCCAGTGCTAGACACATGCTAACTTTGAGTACACAAAAGTGATTTAAAAGTATGTTTTCTTTCAAATTAGTAACACATCAGCCAAGAAAAATTATATTTCTCTCTCATATAAAATTATCTATTTGTTTGCTATCAATTGGTGCTTTTCTTTTCTTTTATCTTTTTTTTTAGGTATTTTTTTTTTCAATTCATTCATTAATTATTTTTTATTAAATCATAACTTTGCACCTTGATGCATTTATGGGGTTCAGGATACTGCTTCGATATACAATGTGAAATGTTTACATTGAAATAAGTAACACATCCATCACAATTATACTCATTTCTTAATAGTTTTGAAAGGTACCATTGCATCCTTCACATTACGTGAGATCCCCCAAATACCCTCCTCCTCTCATATCCCCCCTCCTCTCCTCTCTCTCCTCTTCCCTTCTACTTTCTAGACTATAGTTATGTTTGCCATTCGTATGAATGTGTAGGTGGTTATATATTGATTTCATAGTAGTATTGAGTACATTGGATACTTTTTTTTCCCATTCTTGAGATACTTTACTAAGAAGAATATGTTCCAGTTCCATCCAGGTAAACATAAAAGATGTGAAGTCTCCATCTTTTTTATGGCTGCATGGTATTCCATGGTGTACATATACCACAATTTGTTAATCCATTCATGAGTCTATGGGCACTTGGGCTGTTTCCACGTCTTGGCTAATATGACTTGGGCTGCAATAAATATTCTGGTGTAAATGTCTTTGTTGTGAAATAATTTTTGATCATCTGAATATATACCTAGTAGAGGAATTGCAGGGTCGAATGGTAGGTCTACTTTTAGTTCTTTGAGTATTTTCCAAACTTCTTTCCAAAAAGATTGCATTATCTTGCATTCCCACCAGCAGTGTAGAAGTGTTCTCTTCTTTCCACATCCACGCCAACATCTGTACTTTTGGGAATTTGTGATGTGGGCTAGTCTTACTGGAGTTAGATGATATCTCAAAGTGGTTTTGATTTGCATTTCTCTGATGATTACGGATGATGAGCATTTTTTCATGTGTTTGTAGGCCATGCACCTGTCTTTGTCAGAGAAGTTTCTGTTCAAGTCTCTTGCCCACATAGAAATGGGGTTATTTATTCTTTTCTTATTGATTGGTTTGAGTTCTCTGTAGATTCTAGTTTTCAGACCTTTGTCAGAAGCATAACTTGTAAAAATCTTCTCCCATTCTGAAAGTTGTCTGTTTGCTTTACTTACTGTGCTCTTGGCTGTGCAAAAGCTTTTTAGTTTGATCACATCCCAGTAATGGATTTTTGGTTTTGCTTCAATTGCCTGGGGGGGTCCTCCTCATAAAATATTCTCCCAGGCCAATTTCTTCAAGTGTTTTCCCTGTACTTTCTTCTAGTATTTTTATAGTTTCATGTCTTAAGTTTAAATATTTTATGCAGTCAGTATCAATTTTTGTTAATGGTGAAAGGTGGGGGTCCAGTTTCAGTCTTCTACAGGTTGCCAGACAGTTCTCCCAGCACCATTTGTTAAATAGGGAGTCTTTCCCCCACTGAATATTTTTGATAGGCTTGTCAAAGATCAAGTGATAATAAGCAGCTGGGTTCATCTCTTGGTTCTCTATTCTGTTCCATAAATCTATTGCTCTGTTATTGTGCCAGTACCATGAGGTTTTGATCACAATAGATTTATAGTATAGCCTGAATTCTGGTAATGTGATACCTCCTGATTTCTTCTTATTTCTGAGTAATGTATTTGCTATTTGAGGTTTTTTCTGATTCCACATAAAATGAAGTACTATTTTTTCCAACATGACAATGGTGCTTTAATAGGGATTGCATTAAATCTGTAGATTTCTTTGGGTAATATGGGCATTTTAACAACGTTGATGCTACCCAGCCATGAGAATGGTATGTTTTTCCATTTGTTAACATTTTCAGCTATTTCTTTTCTCAGAGTTTCATAGTTCTCTTTATAGAGATCTTTCACATCCTTTGTTAGGTAAATTCCCAGATATTTCTTTTTTTTTTTTCAAGATTAATTCACGTTTATTTTTATTTTATTTTATTTTATTTTTTTTTTTTATTAAATCATAGCTATGTACAATGGTATGATCATAGGGCATCATACATTAGTTTCACAGACCGGTTGACACGTTTATATCACACTGGTTAACATAGCCTTCCTGGCAATTTCACAATTGTGTTGAGACAT
>CAUYPK010095838.1:0-58537 GCA_963574355.1 Loris lydekkerianus | reverse complement strand
TAACTTTTGGAATTCTAATTCGATCTTATTTGCTATCCAGATCCTGAATTCAATTTCTGACATCTCAGCTATTTATTTATACATGGGGTCTTGTGCTGTTTCTGTCCCATTGATCCTTGGGGGAGTTGATCTACTTTGATTATTCATAAAGCCAGAGTTTTTCTGTTGATTTCGCCTCATGATTGTTTTTCACCATTCCCTCTGGCCATCCTCAGAGGTGGAAAGGTGTTTCTCCAAGATTAGACCCCAGTGGGATCACTCTATTGTTGCTGGATCTTTGTAGGGAGTGACCCTGTGTAGTTCCTCTGGAGATGCTCCAGCTAGGGAGTTCTGGTTGTGGAAGCAGCTCCGGTGTGTAACACAACCGGATCCAGCAACAGGGCTGGAGGTGGTGTGCATGGTTCTGGGAGTGCCTGGCGCCCAGTGACTTTGGCACAGAGAGCCCAAGGCTCCAGCAGTCTCTAGCCAGGAGAAGGGCTCTGTGCAGAGGCAGGGAGGGCTCCAGAGGGCACGCAGCTACCAGAGTCCCTGGCCAGATGAACGGACTAGTGTGGAGGCTGGGAGGACACAGGAGGGAAAATGCAGGGTTGCGTGGCTCCCGCAGTTCCTAGTCAGGGAATGTGGATGCCCGGTGGGTGTGGGTCACGGATTGGGGGTCACTACACAGCTCTTATGGACGTCTGGGCGGCACCAAGCCCAGGAGTTTGAGGTTGCTATGAGATGTGACATACGGCACTCTACCCAGTGCAGCAGCCCAAGGCTGCAGTGTGCCAAAACTGTCGCACTCTGCCCCTAAAGATTAAGACTGTAAGGCAGCTCAGTCCTCACCTTTAGGCTGCTCAGTCACTCGGTTACTTTGTCCCGCCCAATCCTTGCTCTGAGACCCTGAGGGTGGAGCTTGCCGGGGCAGATTTTCACTATGGCTTCCTGCGCCCAGCTCGTTGGCTCATTCTCGGGTCCCAGACAATGCCCAAAGTTCTCGACACTCCTGCTGAGGCTCTCCCCAAGGCAGTTCAACTGAGTGCCAAGTACAAGAACACCAAAACAGTTCATAGGTAAGGCCTTTGCAGTTTGCACTCTTACTGCTGGAGTGATTAGGTTCATCGAACACATGCAACCAATTGCCATTTTTTCACTGTTTTTGTCCTCCTCTTGGGGTCCAGAAGTCCCTTGCTGGCTCCCTGTATCTATTTTTCCAGCTTCAGGGATGTCCCAGTGTCCTCCCTACAGATCTCCCAGTACCTGCAGGTCACAGGGTGACAGAGGCTGCTGCAGAGACACTTGGGATCTCCAGGAGATGGAACCACTGAAGAGGAGCCAGGTCTATTTTTAGATGTCTAAGTGTTCTCTTTCCAAAAGGAATGTATTAATTTGCATTACCACCAGCAGTGTAGAAGTGTTCCCTTTTCTCCACATCCACACCAACATCTCTGGTCTTGGGATTTTGTGATATGGGCTAATCTTACTGAAGTTAGATGGTATCTCAAGGTAGTTTTGATTTGTATTTCTCTGATGATTAAAGATAAAGAGCATTTTTTCATATGTCTGTAGGCCGTGTGCCTGTCTTCTTTAGAGAAGTTTCTCTTCAAGTCCCTTGCCCACCCTGAGATGGGATCACTTGTTCTTTTCTTGCTTCTACGTTTGAGTTCTCTATGGATTCTGGTTATTAAACCTTTGTTGGAGACATAACCTGGAAATATCTTCTCCCATTCTGAGGGCTGTTTGCTTGCTTTACTTACTGTGTTCTTGGCTGTGCAGAAGCTTTTTAGTTTGATCAGGTCCCATTAGTGTATTTTTGAAGCTGCTTCAATTGCTTGGGGGGGGGGGGGGGAGGGTCCTCCTCATAAAATGCTCGCCCAGACAGATTTCTTCAAGGGTTTTCCCTGCACTCTCTTCTAGTATTTTTATAGTTTCACGTCTTAAGTTTAAATCTTTAATCCAGTGAGAGTCTATCTTAGCTAATGGTGAAAGGTGTGGGTCCAGTTTGAGTCTCCTACAGGTTGCCAGCCAGTTCACCCAGCACCATTTGTTAAATAGGGAATCTTTTCCCCACTGAATGTTTTTAATTGGCTTTTCAAAGATCAGATAATGGTAAGTAGTAGCTGGACTCATCTCTTGGTTCTCTATTCTGTTCCAGACATCCACTTCTCTGTTTTTGTGCCGGTACCGTGCTGTTTTGATCACTACTGATTTATAGTATAGTCTGATGTCTGGTAGCGTGATTCCTACTGCTTTGTTTTTATTTCTGAGTAATGTCTTGGCTATTTGAGTTTTCTTCTGATTTCATATAAAACGAAGTATTATTTTTTCAAGATCTTTAAAGTATGACAGTGGAGCTTTAATAGGGATTGCTTTAAAGTTGTATATTGCTTTGGGTATTATGAACATTTTAACAATGTTGATTCTTTCTAGCCATGAGCATGGTATGTTTTTCCATTTGTTAACATTTTGAGCTATTTCTTTTCTTAGAGTTTCATAGTTCTCTTTTTAGAGATTTTTCACGTCCTTTGTTAGATAAACTCCCAAATATTTCATCTTCTTTGGCACTACTGTGAATGGAATAGAGTCCTTGACTGTTTTTTCAGGTTGACTATTGTTGATATATATAAAGGCTACCGATTTATGCATGTTGATTTTGTAACCTGAGATGCTGCTGTACTCCTTGATCACTTCTAAGAGTTTTGTAGTAGAATCCCTGGTGTTTTCCAGATATACAATCATATCATCTGTGAAGAACGAAAGTTTGATCTCTTCTGACCCTATACAGAAGCCCTTGATTGCCTTTTCTTCCCAATTGCAATGGCTAAAACTTCCATTACAATATTAAAGAGTAGTGGAGACAATAGGCAGCCTTGTCTGGTTCCTGATCTGAGTGGAAATGACTTCAGTTTAACTCCATTCAATACAATACTGGCTGTGGGTTTGCTGTAGATGGCTTCTATCAGTTTAAGAAATGTTCCTTCTATACCAATTTTCTTAAGTTAAAACTTTTCTTTTTAACAAAACCAATGAATAGGTATTATTTCTCTTATAAGTAAAGCCAAATTTTAATTTTGTAAAGATTAAGAAAACATCTCTGAAAGAGATATCCATTTTATTGATATAAACTTATTAATAATAAGGTTAGAACTTACCAATCAAGTGTTTGACCATGTTTCACTTTTAGTTTTTATTGTATTGGTATAATGTACTGTATTTAAATTTACCAGGAGTGATCCGCTCCATTATCTTTTACATTTGTAGCATCAGAAGATTGTTCATAACACAAACAAAAATTCCATTTTAGCTGCCTTGATACTAACCTTCTAGCACTGTATGAATTTAAGGTGAGGGCCTACAAAATGAATAGGGTACAGAAAAGAGCCGAGAAAGCACTGGGGACTAAGAAGGGCAAACTAATATTGCAAAGACTGTAATGAATTCTGTAAGAATAGAACTGGCTAAGCTCTTTTTAAAGTTTTTACATTCGCTTTATAAATCATTTGAATGCAATGGCAAGGTTCACCTCAATATAAACACTTTAGCATACTTAGAAACCAATTTTACGTAGTCTAACATAATTTATGTGACTAAGGCATACAGTTAAAGTCCCAATGCATTAATCAGCAATTAGCTTACTTGAATTTCTAAGTATTAAATTTTTCTACATTAAAATCTCTGTAGTCCAAATAAATGGGACAATATTACATGTTTAAAGGGTATTTTCTATACACATATTTCTAGCTCTGACCTGTGAGAATCCAGAAGCAATGACATACTAATAACAGTGGATACACAAAGCCCCCACACTTAGAGGAGGTTCCCCACCATGAGGAACTTAAAGGGATTTAAAGAAATGACATATTCCAGGACTAAGGCAGAGAAAGTATAAGATGAGCAAATAAGATACAGAAGTGATATTAAAATAAAAAAGTATTCCCCCCATTTCATCTTGCCCTAAACAATAGGTATGCCAAGGGGACAAACAAGCTTGAAGAGGCTTTTATCAGCATTTCTAGAACAATTTGAGCAAAGTAAACATATTAAATGAAAAAAAAAAAAAAATCCATAAACCCAAACTGATACTAAATAAAGGGAAGAAAGGAGCCGGGTGCCGCATCTCATGCCTAAAATCCTAGCACTCTGGAAAGCCAAGGAGAGTGGATTCCTTGAGCTCAGGAGTTTAAGACCAGCCTGAGCAAGAGTGAGACACAGGCTCTACTATAAATAGAAAAACTACCTGGGGGTCATGGCAAGTTCCTATAGTCCCAGCTACTTGGGAGGCTGGGGCATGAGGAATGAGGATCTCTTGAACCCAAGAGTTTGAGGTTGCTGTGAGCTGTAATGACTCTAGGGCACCCTAACCAGGGTGACAGAGTGAGATTCAATCTCAACTAAAAAAAAAAAAAAAATTGGGGGCAGTGCCTGTGGCTCAAAGGGGTAGGACACTGGTCCCATATGCCAGAGGTGGTGGGTTCAAACCCAGCCCTGACCAAAAACTGCAAAAAAAAAGTTCTCATAATAGAATGTAAGTAAAAATAAAACGAAATAGTTAAGAGTTAGAATTATCACAATGTCACAAACATATTAATTTCTGAATATAATCAAGGAAATAATTAGTGAAAAGTTCTATGAAGAGCAGAAAATTTATATAGTTGTGAAATTGTTCTCGAGAGGTTGCTTATTAATTAACAAAGGAAAAAAAGCAACTTTATATGAGAGAAACTGGAAGGAACCAGATTAACTGATCAAAATTAATATGCCCAGTAATGGGACAAACTGGCATAATCATAATATACAAGGAAAGACAAAAAATTTCTTAAGGAATAGTTTTGCTAGAAAATGTATAACTCAAATGTAATTATGAATGTAATCTCAAATGTAATTATGAGGAGTAATTAGGAAAACCCAAACTGAAAAGTGTTCTATTAAAAACAAAAACAAAAAACTAGCCTATACTACTCAAAAATGTAAATGCCACGAGAGAAACTCAAGAAAACATCTGATTAAAGGAAAAGGAAGAAATATGACAACTAAATGCAACACATGATCTTGGGCCAGGAAAAATAATTGTTATAAAGAACATCAGTAGGACAATTTAAACAGGGACTACACATGATATCTCAATGTTAAATTTTGTATATTTGAAATTTTTATTCTAATTATTTAAAAAATGTGTTTGGTCTTAGCAGATACATATCAAAGTATTTATTGGGTAAAAAGTCATGATGTCTGCAACTTAAGTCTCACAAGATTCAGGAAAACATAAACACACAGATGATACATTTGCTCATAAATGTATCATCAATTTTACCAAGATGTTAATACATGTGTAAATCTGGGCAAAAGGTATAAGAGATTTGCTTGTAATATCTTAATAATTTTTTAAGGTTAAATATTTTCAGAATATAGTTGTGAAACACTGTTCTTATTGTATACACATACATAGATAAAATATACAAAAAATACATACCTAGGAGCCAGATTATCATACGTATAAGCAACAGACATAAGTCGTTGAATCAAATTGGTTCCTTGGACAAGAACAAGAAATACCTGTAAAATAAAAACATTAAAAAAAAAAACTTTTAATATAGCAAAGCAAAAACTACTTTTAATTCAAGATTCTAATTATTTTGATTTTTATTTATGACAAGATAAAGTTCTAAGAATTATTTGAAAATAGTGTAAAAATACCAAATATTAGAAATTTTATAACCACATTTAGGATTATCAACTTAAAAAATATTAAAAATTTAGAAATAAAGGCAAAAATGTTCTTTGCATTTCATCCATGGATTCCTGCAAGTCAGTGAACTGGGTGAAAGAAAAATTATATATTACACATGTCAGTGGTGTTTTGGGGGGTAGATGAAGAACATTTTTTACTTCTGAAATAGGTATATATAAAAAAAAACAACAACGAAGTCATAGGTTCCTTAATCACCCTGAAATAAATACAAAGAAAGCAATATATTATACCATGGTAAAGAGCATGGATTCTAAATTTTAAATCCTGAGATTGAACATTTAGTTTCTGGCTGCACAATCCTAATAAATACCTGTGTAAGTTCTAGTTCTTTATCCATAGAATGGGACAAAAATAATTCACTAGTTTAGTAAAGCATTACAGAATACCTTCTGTGGGCTAGAACCCATTTAGGGCACACTTAGGGCACTATTCCTACTATGTGCTTTTCCACAGAAAGCACTGTGACACAATGTACATAACGTGCCAAACAAGCAAACGAAGGGAGCTGCATCTAAACCTGTCCCTGGGCAGAATGGAGAAAAGCTTTTAAAACAGTTGGTGCTCATGCTAGAATCGGAGAGCAACTTCCTATTAAGAAAATCCTATTAAAGAGACCAAGTGAAATAATAACAATAAACTCTTAAATAAAATTAGTGCTCTTCTTTACTATCTATCTATATTATACCAAATGTCTCTGTCTACAGAGCTAATGCAACAAACATTTTTATTTCCAAAAATCTCAGATGTATCTATTAAGCTATAATTATTTTGGCAAAATAACTCATGCAAAGAATAAAGAGTATGGACCTTCTCTAAAATATGAAAACATAACATTGGCATGCGGACAGACAAAAAGGTCTAAAAAGATAAAACAACAGTATCAATGATCATCACCTATGACTAGAAGAAAGGTTCATTTGTATATTCTGAATTATTTTCAATAAGTATGTGATACATATATTTCTAAACATAAACCAATTAGTTTTAAAACTTCATAAATGTGTAAATGTTACATATATTATTAAAATCTCAAAAAGAAATCACTAATAAAGGTCAAAAAACATTGAAATTGTTTAGCGAGTTGATGGAAAGGATCACAACCAATTAGAACTTTTATTCTATAACCTTGAAAAGTCTATAATAAATAGTAATGTAGGTTACAAAAGTAGAAGTTCACAATCACAATACCATAGAACACATTCAGATTACATACTCCCCATGTGTTTAATTTTATTACATGTAAATGACTTGCAACACTGGCAAAGATCACTTTACAAAATTCCCAAAAAGACCTTTATGATGATCCACTTCCACGTAATGAATAGTAAATGTATTTTTTCTTCCTTATGATTTTCTTAAAATTTTTTATAACTTACTTTATTACAACAATACAGTATGATACATATAACATTTTCAGTAAGGCTGCCAGTCAACAGCAGGGTATTAGTTATACACAGATTCTCCAATGTGTGGAGGATTAGCACCCCTAGTCCTTGTGTTGTTCAAGGGTTTGACTCTAAATTCACTTGTCTATATACACGGTTCTACAATGGTAAGGTTAGTATACAACAAACCAAATTCCACTTTTACCACTTGGCTTCCTATTAGGTTTAGCCAACCTGGGACGCTAGAGAGACTATTTCCTTGCTTTTTCTGTCAGCATTATTCTTGAAGCATTCTACCCAGGAGCAGCAGTTAGTTTAAGCGTTCAGCATTTTTTGGCACTCCTATAACCAGCTTTGTCAGATCATCTCTGACAATCTCATAGTAGTTGAGCAGAACCCCTTTCTCAGAAGACTAAACCCCAGTTCACCCAGATACCTCCTTCGGTGTGTAAATCCTGATAACCCCAACCACTTCACTATGTTCCTGTAGGTCAAGGAATGGTAAATGGTTCATCCAGGTTACCCTAACAATCCATTTTTGCTTTTCGGCCTTCCAACACATAAGTGTAAAATCAAGTTCTACTTTAAATCCTATGTCAAAATACCTATTATGGCTTTAACTTTCCTGAACTAACCCTCGTACACACAGTATGTGGTATATAAATTGAGTCCAAATAATTAATCCAATCTTATTGTTATACATTAAAATGAATGTTATAATTCATTCCTGCATTTTGGATGATGAACTGAAAAGCAATATTGCCTCATAATTACTGTGGCTTTAAATCAATGGCATCACTTCAGCTGTTTGGTGAATAACAGTAATCTAGGATAACATTTCTTATGCATTACTGTACCTCTTAACTTTGTAAAAACAGAAACACACAAGAGCTCTTAAATTGAATTAATCACTATAATTTCATGTTAACTTCTGTACTTTACCTCAGTTAATCGTGGTATATGAAGACCCTTGGCATGATCACCAGCAGCCTTCCTTGATTTGCCAGGCCAAGTTCTTTTCCTATGGCTTTCTGCTATACCAGACCAGGCAAAGACATCATGATAAGCTAAATCCAAATCGGCTGGATCTATTGCAAACTGGCATATTAACTTCAGCAAGCAAGCAAGACAGTCTAGCTGCCACTGTAAATGAAAAGAAAATGTCATTTCCCTATTTTCATTAACTTAGCATAGTCTCTACATGATTTTGAAATTGAAAAACCAGAAAAAAAAATTACAGCTAGTACTTAATCCATGTGCTACAAAAATTTTGCTGCTCAAAAATTAACAACAATCTAATCCTATAAAAATGAAGAAAAACTATTTAGATATTAAGAGAGAATATTTAACGAATGGAAATGACACTTTCATTTCTTTTATGAAAGTATCATAAAAACATGTAATAATATTTATCAGATTTCAAAAATAATACACTGTTCAGAATGTATAATTTCCAAAAATTATTAAAATGCTTACAAGGATATAATTTACTCACCAATAAAATGAATTCAGAGACAAAGTACTGTATGCTGTTTCTGCACACAAGTAGCATATTACTCTTTATATTTTGGGACAAAAGCAATTCTCAGTAATTCTAGAAAATAACTCAACTGAAAATCTTGTACTTTCCATACACACATTTAAAATAAAAAGTATTTCTTGAGTAAAACACTATGTTTGTAATGTATGAAAAAAATTTTTTTCAACTGATTTCAAGCTCTATTTAAAACTGTAAAAATACAAGGTGTCCGAAAAGTCACCATAGAACACTGTCACTTAAACATCCCTTTATTTATAAAATATTCTGTATAAAATTTTACAAAGAAGTGGCCAGTACATAGAAAATATTTTGTGATGATTCTGCAAAATTTTGTAATGAACATTTTGTAAATAAAGGAAAATTTACAACAATTTTCCATTATCCCTATGTATGTTGACATTTGGGTCATCCTAAACATACAACATCACTTATGTACAAAATGAGAGTTTCAAAGCTATTGTTTCAATAGTTCTTGGCTTCCTGTTCCCCTGATGTCACTGCCAACTTGTATACCTCTACCAATATGCCATTAAACAGTACTCTTTCCTCAATAGTAGCAATACTGTATTACTAAATTTCCAGAAAGGTACCAAGATAATTCAGAGAGGAAAGAAGTCTTTTTTTTTTTTTCTTTTGGAGGAAAGAAGTCTTTTGAACAATTTCCCCTAGAAAAACTGGATAGACATATGAAGAGGAAAAAATAAGCCTCAACATTAATTACATATACAAAAGTTAACTCAATGCATTATAGACCTAAAGTATAAAGGAAAAGTAAAGTGTAAAACTTACAGAAGAAAACACAGGACAAAAATCTTTGTGACCCTGGAACAAAGATTTCTTAGACTGAATACAAATTTCATTAAAATTAAAAACTCCTCCCAGAAAAGACACTATAAATATAATGAAAAAGTGAGCCATAGGCTGTGCAAATATTTCCTATACATAAATCTGAGAAAAGACAACAACCAACCAAAAAAAGGGCAAAAAGTATGAATAGATACTTCACAAAAGAAGACAGACACATGGTCAATAAACACATGAAAGGATGCTAAACAAAATTCATCTGGGAAGTACAAAGCAAAACCACCATGAGGTAGCAAACTCACTGAAATGGCTCAAGTTTTTAAAACATGACTATTATCAACTGTTGGAAGGATGTAGAATAAATGAAATTCTCATATGTTGCATGGTACACTGCTTTGAAAAACAGTTTGGCACCTTATTACAAAATTAATCTTGTATTATCATACTATGTAGTAATTTCACTACCTGGTATTAGCCCCAATAGAAACAAAAACATAGGTACACAAAAAAACTTGTACATGAATGTTTATAGAAGTATTATTCATAACCGCTAATGAACTAGAACTATCAGTAAATGAATAGATATACAAATTGTGGTATATCTATACAAAGAATATAATTACTCCCCAATAAAATTTAACAAACTATCAATACAAACTTAAAATTCTCAAAATGAGCTCTGAGAAAAAAAAAAAAAAAAAAAAAAAGCCAGATACAAAAGAGTACATACTAGCACATACTGTACTGGTCCAATAATACCCAATTCTATAAAACAAAAATCTAATCTATAATAAAAGAAAGCAGATCAGCAGTTGCCCACAGCTGGTTATTTGGAGAAGAAGAGATACTAATTCCAAATGCACAAGATGGAATTTATAAGGTTACAGATATGTTCTATATTTTGATTATGCTGAAGGGTTACATGAATATAAACATTTTTCAAAGTTTAAACTCTACCTTCAGAATGAATACATTACTTATTTTGTTAAAAAATACTACAATGTCACATCACATGCAAAAATTATCTTGAAATGAATCAAAAACCTAAATATTAAGAGCTAAAACTAGAGGCTCGGCACCTGTAGCTCAAGTAGCTAGGGCGCCAGCCATATACACCAAAGCTGGCAGGTTTGAATATAGCCCAGGCCTGCCAAACAACAATAACAACTATAACCAAAAAATAGCTGAGTGTTGCAGTGGGTGCCTGTAGTCCCAGCTGCTTGGGAGAATCGCTTATGCCCAAGAGCTGGTCGTTGCTGTGAGCTGTGACGCTACACCACTCTACTGGAGTGATATAGCTTGAGATTTGTCTTTAAAAAAAAAAGGAGCTAAAACTAGAACAGTCAAGAAGAAACAGCTTTTAATCTTCATGACCTTGGATTAGAAAACGGTTTTTAAGATATGGCACCAAAAGCACAAGGACAAAAGAAAACAAAGACACTGGACTTCATCAAAATTGAAAATTTTATATATCAGAGGACACTTCTCAAGAAAGGGAAAAGACAACTCATACAAATGGGAGAAAATAGGCTGGGCATAGTAGCTCATGCCTGTAATCCTAGTACTCTGGGCCAAGGTGGGTGGATAGCTTGAGCTTATGAGTTTGAGACCAGCCAGAGCAAAAGCGAGACCATGTCTCTACTAAAAAATAGAAAAAGTGAGGCAAGAGGATCGCTTAAGCCCAAGAGTTTGAGGTTACTGTGAGCTATGATGCTATGGCATTCTACCCAGGGCAACAGCTTCAGACTTTCAGAGAGAGAAAATACTTCTAAGCAACATGTCTAGTAAGGATTTAGTATTCAAAATATATAAGGTATTTTTATAACTCAACAATAAAAAGACAAATAACCTGAATAAAAATGGGCAATGGATATGAACTGATTTCTCCAAAGATATACAAATGGCCAATCAGCACATGAAAAGAATGCTCAACCTTATCAGTCATTAGGATAGATAAATTAAAAAGGCAGTAACAAATCTTAGCAAAAATGTGGAGACGCTTAAACCCTCACACATTGCTGGGAAGAATTTAAAATGGTGTAGTAGCTTTGCAAAATTGCTTGGCAGTTCCTCAAAAGACTAAACAATAGGAGCCACCAATTGAGCTCTGAGGTATATACCCAAGATAGGATTGTTAATGGCACCATTACTGATTAGCCCCAAGGTGGAAATGACGCAAATGTTCACCAACTGATCCATGTCCCTTCTTTGGATTCAGTAATGATTGAATAGACTTTCCATCAAAGAAGAAATATTAATACATAATCATATATGCTGGGAATGGTCAATAAGCACATTCAAAAAGATGCTCCAGATCATCAGCATTGGGAAAATGAAAAATTTTAAAAAAAAATCACAGTGGGATACTACTTAGACACTGGCCAGGTACATCTCTCCTAGGTTTATGCCTAAAAGAAGTGAAAATTTACATCTACACAAAACCTTGTAACACTTCACAATAGCCAAAAAATAAAAACAATTCAAATTCCTTTCAATTTATGAATGGACAAAGAAAATGTGTATTCATGCAAAAGAATGAATTACTATCAATAGATGCAAAAACAAAGACCACATGATCCTCTCAACAGATGCAGAAAAAACATTTGATAAAATCCATCATCCTTTTCTAATTAGAAGACTGAAGAGTATAAGCATAGGTGGCACATTTCTTAAACTGACTGAAGCCACCAAATGACAAACCCACAGCTAGTATTTTACTGAATGGAGTAAAGCTTTTCCACTAAGAACTGGAACCAGACAAGGTTGTCCTCTATCGCCACTACTATTCCACGTAGTGCTGGAAGGTCTAGACAATACAATCAGATAAGAGAAGGAAACGAAGGGCATCCACATGGGAGCAGAGGAGGTCAAACTCTCCCTCTTTGTGATAATATGATCTTATATTTAGAGAACCCCAAAGACTCAACCACAAGACTCTTGGAAGTGATCAAAAAATACAGTAATGTCTCAGGATATAAAATTAATGTCCACAAATCAGGAGCCTTTGTGTACGCCAATAACAGCCCAGAGGAGAAGCTAATCAAGGACATAATCCCCTTCACAGTAGCTTCAAAAAAATGAAATACCTAGAAAAATACGTAACAAAAGAGGTGAAGGACCTCTGTAAAGAAAATTATGTAACCCTAAGAAGATATTAACAAATGGAACAACAAACCATGTTCATGGCTGGCTAGAATCAACATTGTTAAAATGTCCATACTTCTCAAAGCAATCTACAGATTCAATGCAATCCCTATTTAAATACCAACATCATGCTTTCAAGACTTTGAAAAAATAATTCTGCACTTTGTATGGAACCAGGAAAAACCCCGTATAGCTAAGGCAATTCTTAGCAATAAAAACAAAGTCAGGGGCACCAGCCTACCAGACTTCAGGCTGTACAAGGCCATAGTGATCAAAACAGCACGGTATTGGCACAAAAATAGACACAGACATCTGGAACCAAACAGAAAACCATGAGATGAAACTAACATCTTACAGCCACCCAATCTTTGATAAACCAAACAAGAACATACACTGGGGAAAGAATCCCTATTCAATAAATGGTGCTGGATAGACACTGTAAAAGACTAAAACTGGACCTGTGCCTTTCTCTACTCACAAAAATTGATTCAAGATGGATAAAAGACCTAAATTTAAGGCACAGAACGATAAAAATCCTCAAGGAAAGCATGGGAAAAACACTTGAAGACATCGGCCTGGGGAAAGGCTTTATGAAGGAGACTTCAGTGGCAATTGCAACAACAACAAAAATAAACAAATGGGCAAGAGAAGGAAAGAAAGGGCATCCAAATGGGAGCAGTGGAGGTCAAACTTTTAATTAGACTGAAAAGCTTCTGTACAGCTAAGCAGATTATAACCAAAGCTAACAGACAACCTCCACAATAGGAAAAGATATTTGCATGCTTTGAATCAAACAAAAGGTCGATAACCAGGATCTACCAAGAACTCAAATTAATCAACATGAAAAAAGCTAACAATCCCTTATATCAATGGGCAAGAGAGATGAATAGAACCTTCTCTAAAGAAGACAGATGAATGGCTAACAAACATATAAAACTCATTTGATCCTGTAATCCCATTACTGGGCATCTACCCAGCAGAAAAAAATTCCTTTTACCATAAGGACACCTGCACTAGACTGTTTAGTACAGCTCAATTTACAATCGCCATAAGGAAACAGCCTAAATGCCCACCAATCCAGGAATGGATTAACAAGCTGTGGAATATGTATGCCATGGAATACTATTCAGCCATTAAAAAGATGAAAACTTTACATCTTTTGTATTAACTTGGATGGAAGTGGAAGACATTATTCTTAGTAAAGCATCATAAGAATGAAGAAACAAGAATCCTACGTACTCAATTCTAATATGAGGACAATTAAGGACCTAGTACATGGTGGGGGGTGGGGGAAAGGGAGAAGAGAGAGAGGAAAAAAGGGAGGGGGCTGCACTGTGACCTATGTCATGGTGTGTGACATACCTTTGGGGGGCAGCCACAATTATAAGAGGGACTTTACCTAACAAATGTAATAAATTAACCTGGTTCAAAAAACTAAAAGAATATGTTCCTCACTCTATAAAATACTGTTATCACAGGACCCCTCCCATTATAAGAAATTTACCATGAACCCTAAGAGAACTGGAAGAAACAAAGTTTACTAACTAACCAACCAACTAATGTCAGTGACAAAAATAACAAAAAGAATGGGTGAATGATAGATAGCCTGTTAATCACCCCTAGTCCATCCCCACTCTCCAGGTAAACAGGTGTGGATTAAAGATTGGTGCCTAAGCCCACTGAAACCATGATGAAAAGGCCCCTAACTTGGTGATCCTGTCCACACCAACAGCAGGTGAATGGCATCCCTGCCTGGATACATCACTCACGTGTGAAACCAGCCAGTGATGAGGAGCGGACGGTCTAATGACACCCAGAGCATCCCCACCGTCTTACCCTGAAAAAACAGACTATAGCCCTGCCCCAGTCACATACCAGGAGCTGACTGGTCTACGTACAACAGAAGTTTGAGGATGAACAGCAGCAGTGTGGGACTGATTCTTTGCTTTGAACTTTTTCACCTTCCTTCTTTAATCTTAGATGTAAGACATGACGAAGGTTGTGAAAAATGTATCCAAAAGGTAACCCAAACTAGACAAACTGTCAAAATTATATTATTGGTTTACTCTTAATATACAGGAAAGCCTTTAGGTACTTGCATATATAATAACACTCAATATCAGATGTGTGTCCCCCAGTGGGCCAGCTATTTGCTACAATGCTTCTGAACCCCCAGAGCAAAATGGATTTGCTATGTGGAATATTGATATTCCTAGAAAGATAACAACTCGAGTTATAATAGAAGGAATACATAAATAAAAAAACAAAAATAATTTTATAATATGTACAGACATGTGTCTTTTTATATTTTCAATAATAACTGGAAGTTTTCCATGTAGAAATACTATGTATTTCTGATGAATTATTTCATATTTTATGTTGTCATTTTAACTTAAATTCTTTAATTGTTAATGGTATACAATGAATATTTATATATTGAACTTTAGTCCAAAAAAAAAAAAAAAAAAAAGAGAGAGAGAAAAGGGAAAACAAAAGCCTCCAGCTCTCCTTGGCTCCTAGGCCCCGTGCGCTGCTCTTCAGCCTTCTCTCCTTCACAGCAAACTTCTCATAGAAGGCATCTCCGTTCCTCACAGCACCCTGCCCAAGCCACACTCATCTGCCTTGCAGGTGACTGATGACCTCTGTGCACCGCTAGGTATGCACACACTCAACCCCTTGGCACTGTTAGTCACCACTGGCTATCTCCTCCTAGAATTGTTGCTGCCCACTGGCCTTGGTGACATCACACTCACAGTTTTTCTTGTGCATATGAACATTCTTTTGTAATGTCCTTTGCCAGTTTTCCTCCTCCAGTTGACTTGAAAATGTCAGAGAACCTCCTCCAGATTTGTTCTTGGGCCATGCATTCCTGTGGCTTCATACACAACTGCATGCAACAGATGCTCACAGCCCTTAGCCAGGACATTCTTCAAGTTCCAGACTAATACACTCAGCTCTCCACTTGTCATCTCTGTGGGCATCTTGCAAAATCATTTCAAACTCAACATGTCCACACTGAACCCACCGTCTCCTTGCCTACTTCCCTGGAGTTAAACCACATCATGCTCCATGCCCCTCCTCCATTTCACTGCACCCTGACTACCAACCAATCAATTTCTTGTTTAACTTGGCCTAATCTAATCCATCATCATTTCCTGCTTGGAGAACTTCAATAGCCATTCTTTACTCATCCCAATTTATTCTTTATCTTGCAAGCAGAGCAATGTTTTCAAAACCTAAGTCTAATCATATCTATTTATCTTTCAGGTCACAGTTTTTACTTCACATCCTCAGGCTAACTTCTAAGAGGAGGTTAGGTCCCCATTTTATACAGCACTTACCTCAACCATACATTAAACCATCATTTGTTTAGCAACTCCCTCTCTTATCAGACTGTACGCTACAAGCCTGAGACCATTTCTCCACTGCATTGCCAGCAGCTCCCCCGACACACAGCACTCGGGAAATGCTTACTGAAGGAGCAGACGAGTGTTCCATCCATAGCAAGTCTTCCCTCAACGTCTAGGGAAGGGGCTTCTGCACCAATTTAAAATTCACAGTTCAGTGTAATCATGTTATATGTAAATGCTGAGTGATACTAGGTCCCAGTATGTGGTGACATGAGAACAAATATTTAAACCTCAAATATGTTTTCATTACGTTTAATGAACAATATTGTCCTGTTCGCAAGAGAGACTCTTCTTATGCCCCGTAACTCTGTGAAACGCCTTGAAGGGAAAGTAGAGACAAAAAGAACTCCCTCTGCAAAGGCAGTTTTTGGAAACAGCTTTTTCATAGAACAACTTTTAAATAAATCAGAGGAACTGATATTTAAAAATTGTAAACAAGTCCCTTATTTAAAAATAGGCTGTGCCATTCAATAAACAAAAGGATCCATGAGAAAAGAAACTCAGGATAAATAAATAGACTTTTCTCCAAACTGCTTCTCACAACACACTACCTAGGCCACCAGCAGAAAGATGCAGGATATTAAACTCATAAACAAACTAATTGACAAAAAAAAAAAACCAAAAACCCGTCAGCCAGTGGAGATGTAAATCTGTGGACAACATTCCACACACAGTGACCTCTCAGTGAATGCTATTCAATATTGTTTTCATTACTATTTTCATACATGTGATTAAATTAAAGTTTAAAGTGATGTTTTTACTATTTATCAATGCGTATTTATCTCTCTATCCCCGATGGGCACCGTAATTCTCTCCTTGGTAGAGCCGGAAGGAAAGGCATGACCTCAACTACGGGGGAAAGAGTTATCACATTAAGAACCACAGAGACGAATGTAACCGAGGAGTCAGGAAGAACAGGAAATAAAAACACACGGAGCCTAGCCCGTTAACTCCTGCATGATGAAGTGTCATGAGTTGAATCAATGGAGAATGAGGCAGAGAGCTATCCACGGGGGGGAAGAAACCTGCAGTTTCTACAACGGTTCATGTTACTGCCTCTAAAGAAAATCTGACTAAATGAATATTTTTGTCCAGAAAATAATCATACTTTTGCCAAGAAAGATCTTACTTTTAATTTGGATATTTAGGGAATTAGATTTCAAGGAAAAATGTTCTCAGCTCTAAATGACCGCTGGAGAGACACCATCCTTGATCAGGGCAGCCTTTCTTGCCTTTTTTTTTTTTTTTTTTTTTTTTAATCACTTCTCATGAAATTAGCTCCCTAATTTGTTTGCTTATATCAACTACCTCCCCTCACTAGAGGAAGGATATTTCCCTCATCTCACCTGTTTGCCCCCACTGTATCCCCAACACCTACCAGAGCAGGGACATGAAATAGATGCTCAATAAAAATGCTTTATGAATAGATAAGTGATGATGAAAACAACAGCATTGAATGCCTGTGAGCATTATTTGGATGGATCTTCACCCCAGTGTTGTGAGATAATCACTATTTCATTCTCATTTCATAGCTTGGGTCATCTAAAATCAATCTTCTTCTGTTTCTAAATACTACAAGCTACTTGCTCTATTAAGCGGTGCGAGTAACTCATGATTTGTTGCAAGTCTTCTCTGAAAATTTTTATTCAGGCAGGAGTAGAGCTAATGGTAGGGTTCTTGTTTTCAAAACAAAAAAGAAATAGAAAATATCCTTGTCAATTGAAGATTATCTGAATCATGAATAATGCTTCATCCTAACATGATGCTGTAGTCAGGTGCCCTCAGGGGCCCCCATGCACACAGAAATATGCAGTTCCTATACGCAGCCAGACCAGCACTGAGGTTGCCTACCCAGTACCCATCCCGCCTTCCTTGTCAACCAAACCTTGCTTTGGTTCAGGGCAGCAAACTGTCCAGCTAAAAGCACCACTCTTCCTAGCTTCTCTTACATCCAGATGTCACTCGCCAGCGTCTGGGACAGTAAGACACAAGCAAGGCACAGTGAGGACAAATGCTTTTCTTTTCTCTTAAAGGGGTCAAGACTAGTGTTGCTTTGCTCCCTACCCCCTTCCATGAACTTCTTCAAATATGAATGTAAAAGCTCATGAGATGAGACAAGCACAAAGAAACAAGCAAAAATGCTGAGGAATGAAAAGAATCAAGACAGACAGGCCGGGCATGGTGGCGATGCCTGGAATCCCAGCACTCGGGAAGGCCGAGGTAGGTGGATCACTTGAGCTCAGGAGTTGGAGACCAACCTGAGCAAGAGCCAGACCCCATCTCTACTAAAAATAGAAAAATTAGCTGGGTGTTGGGGCGGGAGCTTGTAGTGCTATCTACTGGGAAGACTGAGGCAAGAGGATCACTTGAGCCCAAGAGTTCAAGGTTGCTGTGAGCTGTGCTGCCATGGCACTCTGCCCAGGGTGACAGAGTGAGACTCTGCCCCCACCCCACCCCCCAAAAAAAAACAGAGCCTGGGCCCTCAGCACTGCCAGCCTTAGACCCACTACACCAGTGATCCGTCCTATAGGAAAAATAGCCCTCTCCTTGAGGAAGCCATTGTAAATAGATTTTTGTGTTACTTGAAGCTGAAAGATTCCTAGCATAAAACAGTAATTTTATTTTGATTTTCCTCTTGTGAAATCAAGCAATTGTCCCTATAAAAATAAAAAAACCTAGAGTTTCTTATGGATATTAGACCTATTATCATCTAAAGACCATGTGTGATCACGAGGCAAAAATCAAGAAACAAGGGAGATTATACTCATCTCTAGAAAATGAGAAAGGAAACTGTCTTTCCTTATTTCAAAATGGCCCAAATTGGGGACTATGAGTGATGTAAATGAAAAAGTTCATTGTTCTACCCAGCATGAGTTACAGACCGAGATCATCTCCCTCCTTCTGACTGGGGTGAGGTTTCTTCCCAGAACTGTCATCTTATTTGGTATGGAGATGACCAGATCATGATAATAATACTGACATAGACTGAAGCAAATTAAAATGATCTATCCACTTAACTGCATATATGCGTTCCAGGCTGATGTTGGCTCACATCAAAAAATAAGAATCAGGCAGCGCCATTCTTATCCTTGTTTCACTACTAATTACTCACTGGAAAAGTACTCATTTTGACCTCATTCTCTTAGCAAATGTATTTTTTTAATAGAGAAATGGCATTAGCGTTCAGTAGTAATATACACTAGAGGATATGCAAATGCTGCTTCTTGGGTGGCGCCTGTGGCTCAAAGGAGGAGGGTGCTGGGCCCATATGCTGGAGGTGGTGGGTTCAAGCCCAGCCTCAGCCAAAAAAAAAACAACCTACAAACGCTGCTTCTTTGAAAAGGGAAATAGATTTAAATCACTGACAAGTTATTTTATTTTTTCTTATTTTTAAAATAAAAATAACCACTGAGGGTTATTCATTTAATTAAAGAGATACCCTGTGCCTGTTAGGTACCAGACGGTATTCCCGGTGCTGGGGTCAGGGCAGCCAACCAAAGGACAAGTCCCCAGCACCTTGGAGAGTACCTTCTGACACCAAAGACAGAATAAAACCTCAAATATGAGACATGGTATGAAGTCAGACAGTGACGGTGCCAGGGAAATCTATAATGTGGGGTCAGGAAGAGAACATGGTGGGCTGGACACAGGGGTGCGAGAATCAGGGAGAGTCATGGTGTTCGAGCAGGAGCCCACACGAGGTGAGAGCATAAGACATCTGGGACAGCAGCCAGAAGGCCAGCGTGGCTGGGGCTGCAGGAACGACGGGAAGGATGGTGGGAGGGGGAGCACATGGCCCCGGCAAAGAGCCTCCTGTTTATTCTGGGCTGGATGGGTGAGTCAGCTAGAGCATCCCTGCCGAGCTCACATTCTTTGTGTTTACTCCTTCCACTGGAACTTATAGACGGCCTCCACACCTGGTGCTTGCAGCCAGGCCCTAGATGAGATCCATGGGAGGGAGTCAGTGAACAAGAGACAAGGTCTGAGCACTGAACCCTGGGCAAGTTCAAGAGGCGGAGCCTAGAAGGGAGTGGGAATGGGGGCTGAGAAGGAGCAGCCCGGAAGTGAGAGGACAGCTGGGAGGGTAGCCTCGGAGAGGTCGCATGAAAACGCAGGGTCAGACTCACACCATGGCCTCTGGGCTTGGTACCTGCAGACAGCCGTGACTGGAACAAGAATGTCTTCAGCAAAAAGATGTCAGCAAGCTTTATGGAAGGTCAAGGAAAAATGGAAGAGGAAAAGGGGAGAAGCTACAGTTGAAAAAACTGTTTGCAGAAGTTTTTATATAAAAGGTGGTATTAAAGTGGTTATAAAGAGTGGGTTTATGCCCCCCAACATATCATTACCGTTTTTGTTTGAAGGACGATGAAAATGTTTCAATAGAAGGAAACTTGGATAATGTGCGAACAGTGGGCTCTCGGAGGGGCTGCGCAGAGCAGGCTCAGTGGGGACAGCCTGCAGACAGGAGCAGGGCGGTCACCAGTTCCCATGGAAGGGAAGCACATGTGTGCAGAGGAGGGGGTGAACTCAGTGGCAGGTGGAAGGAAAATTCCTCCACAGACAGCTCTTATTATATCAGCAAAACAGGCAGCAAAGTCAACAGCTGAGATTGAGAACGGGGCAGAGGACCAAAGTAAAACATCTAGAGCTAAAAACAAATAAAGCAAACTGTTCGAATATGTACATGTCCCATTTTTAAATAATTAAGTTTTTACTCCCTTTATTTTGTATTGGAAAGTTTTAGGTTAGGATCCTGGTGTTTTTCCACCCCATCCCCCAAGGACATTTATATTATAGTTTGCCAAGAAGATTTAATGAAATAATTACCTTGGAATGTTGGGGGAATGCAAATAATAAGCATTATCTTTCAAACTGAAATTATAGGTTAATCATATCTATTCTCCATTTCCTAATTAAATTAGGGATAATAAATACCAGTTGTGCTGTAATAATGAGTTTCTCAAACAGAAGAAGAAAATAGTATCACCAAACGCCGTGATCACTTGTACATGGATTTCAGGCCATCATATTCCCTGATAGAGAAATGAATTAGAACAATAATCTTGGCGAAGTGGAAATACAACAAAAGAAATAAGAAAGTTCCTAAAAACTGTCAATTTTATATTGACATAGTGATTTAGATAAATCTTCAAAGTATTACAATGGCAATATTAGTGGAGAAAGGTAATCTAACTATCTACCTAGGAGAGGAAAACATTTAGAAATGTGGTAGAGTCCTAAAGAAGACGAGGGAATGCAGTCATACTTAGCTACCACACAGGAACAACCCTATCGAAAGGCAGGAATGCAAAAGCAGCAAGCCCCTTTCACAGGTCTGACAGAGCCGCGGAGCAATTAAAGCAAGAAGAAAAACATGTTTGATTAGGCTTTGCTAATTATTAAAAATGGGATAGAAGACCACTTCTTCAATATAGAACAGGCAAAGACTCTCTTAGCACAATACAGTAAAATGTATTTATCATAGATTGAGCTTTACAGATGCGCTCGGGGATGTAGTGCTGCAGCGTTGGGATGAAGTGCTGGGATCTTAGTGCTGCTGTGCACTATGTGAGCTGATGAAAGAACTAGGGAGAAGATAGTGAGACAGCCTGTAACTGATTATGGAGAAAATGACATTAAAGAAAGAAAAAAGTGTAGGTTCAATTTCAGATATCTCTCCCTTCAAACATGTCACGTTAGTACTTTAATGAAAGAATTTATACCACAACTATTTAAATACACAAAATTAGGTTCTTTTTATATGTGGGTCATTACGAAAGTTTTGGGATACAAAAAAAAAAAAAAAAAAATCAAGACATGTAAAACAGGTGTGGACAGAAACAAATGAAGCCTTCCCCCAAATACTGATAAGCCAAGCAAGTTGAAACTTGGTGAATCAGAAAGGGCAGCACTGACTGTGCTTCTTGGAAATGAAATAATGGACCATAACACAGTCTGTCTCAAAACTTTTGTAGTGACCCATGTGTTACCAAATAGGCCTTCATAAAATGTTGGATTAGTTTATAACCCAGTTTTGATCTTTCTCTACTGCTGGTGGGAATGCAAACTAATACATTCCTTTCAGAGAGAAGTTTGGAGAACACTCAGTGTTCTAAAAACCATACTCTACTAGGACCATATCCAAGAGACCAAAAATCACTTTGCAACAAAGATATTTGTACCAGATTATTCACTGGAGCTCAATTCGTACTAGCTGAGTCATGGAAGAAGCCCAAGTGCCCATCGATCCATGAATGGATTAATAAATAGTGGTATATGTATACCATGTAATACCATTCAGCCTTAAAATAAGAGGGAGACTTTACCTGTTTTATGCTTACATGGAGGGACCTGGAACCAATTCTCCTGAGTAAAGTATCTCAAGAATGGAGGAAAAAGTATCCAATGTACTCAGTACTTCTATGAAACCTACTTATATTTACTCACACTTTGTTATGAAAGATAGAACACAACTGTAGCTCAGGATGAAGGAGAGAAATGGAGTGGGAAGAGGAAGGGAGGTTTGATAGAGGGAGGGTAAACGGCGGGACCACACCTATGGAACATATTGCAAGGATACAAGTCAAACCTGTCAAGTGTAGAACATAGATGTCTTAACGCAATAATCAAGTAAATGAGGCGAAAGCTATATTGATTGGTTTGATCTAACCACGTCAGATTGTATAAAAAAAAATCAACACATTGTACCCCACATATGCAGAAATATATTCAAGATCTATGTGTATTTGACTTAATTAAAAAAAAAAAAAAAAAAAACAACCAGGACAACCCTTTTGTTGACCTATGGAAAGGATAAAATCGTGAGAGGCCCACACAGATCCCAGAGAAGCACAGAATTTTAAGAGCAGAAAAAGACTTTAAGGATCCTTGGCACACACACAAACATATTTTACAAATAACTAAACTACACTGAATTAAACCTACTGATAACACAGACAGCCCTGTTGTGAGGGACTAAAGAGTAACACATCATTAAAAGTATTTAATACAAATACTCATTCACTACACAGCTCTGTTCCGCTTTTTTCATTTTTTTAAGAAAGAATTAAGAATCTGTGATCACAATAGATGCACTTGTCTTTTAAACTTTATATTTTTTAATGAAAAGTTATCTTTCAAAGAAATTATAAAAAATTAAAACAATTTCCTTACTTTCTTTTTCCCTGAACCTCTTTTTTAGCCTCTTAAATGAAATTTGCCTTTTAAAACACATT
The DNA here is from genome assembly GCA_963574355.1 of Loris lydekkerianus. NCBI lineage: Eukaryota > Metazoa > Chordata > Mammalia > Primates > Lorisidae > Loris > Loris lydekkerianus. The sequence goes on along the minus strand of CAUYPK010095838.1, from coordinate 35,288 downwards.
GGTACTTCATTTATGTAAATGAATTATTGTTACCTCACCAAGCAAAGATGGTGCAAAGCTGCCCCCTCCTTTTCTTCTTTCTCATTCTCTGACCCTCCGCCTTGCATTAAGCAAAATTACAGTACATTCAAGCCAGAAGGATGATAACTTGAACCCCCCACGTCCCCAGGACTTTTCTTGCCAACTAGAAAGGAGACAGGCCCAAATGTAAGTGCATCTGAGCTGATTAGAAAGTGCTTTGCAACCTCCCTAGTCTTGAACTGCTTTTCCCCTTTTTTACCAAAAGAGTAATTTAGTACATCCCAGTTTCCCTGATGGTGTCACATTTAATTTTCTGACAAAAAAAAAACAACAAAAAACCCCTCAAACAGACTGGTTGCTCATAGAAATGTCATCTATTCTCATGACCGTATACATATAAATATGAAAGTTACTTAGAATGAAACATTCTCTGGAATGGCAGACTCCCAAGTGGGGTGACTACCACATCTTTCCAATAACTTGAAGAGCAAATCTAACACAGGAACTATGGCATTCATAATTGCTTCTCAAATTAGCCTGACAGGGCCACAAAAGAGTTTCCCTGACCAATAAGCTCTGGGCCATTCTTAAATAGAAAATATTGTGAACTGTTTGAAAAGCTCTTAAAAATTTTTAATTACATGTCTCCCCATGGCTTCTGCCCTAAACCTAACTTTACAATTAATGGCATTCCCTTATTGAATTACCTGTGAATAGACTTGCCAAGTTTCTAAATGGAAGGAAATCTTCCACCCTCATGTCTGTGGCAGACGTGTCAATGAAGTGGAAGGAGCAGCCCCCCTTCCCGCCAACACCTTGGTGCTAGGTTATTCCCTGATGGCTTTGGACCTGTCAGGGCTGTAGGACAGAGAGGACAAGCCCTCCTGAACATGTCAGTGCTGCCCCAGGGAGCACCATGCAAAGAGGAGCAGCAGACTGACTTCCCACATGCTGCTGCTCAAGACAGCAAACAAGAATGCTCACTGGTAGGCACTCCGCTGGGAGGAGTGAAGACTCTCCTGAGAGTTTTACCATTCACATTCAAATGTGCAGATGGCCTTGTGAGCATTACAGCGCCCAGGTGGCATGCAGTACCATCTCAGTTACAGCAGCACCAGGCTCCAGGAGGTCAGGTGCTGTGGAAATAGCACAGCCAAGAGAGCCTGGGAGTCTGCTGGGAGGACCAACATACAGAACTGGAAGGGACTTAGAGATCTAAAAATAGATCTGCCATTCAATCCTATAATTCCTCTACTACCCAGGGGACTCAAAAGGTATTTAAATGTATAAAATTCCAGATTCAACAAAACCAGAATTCCAAAGGTTAGCTTCTGAATCTTTCTTATTTCCTATTTCCCCATCAAGGCTGAGAACAAGTAACCTAGTCAATCCACTTATTTTTGTAATAAAATGAAAGTTTAGAAAGTCAGACATATGAGGTCTGACAATTAAGTTCCTGAACTTGCCACCATGCGCTTACGTTGGCAGCACTGTACAAACAACTTGGGTAGGTTTCATAACCTTGGTATATCAGGTCTCATAGCTGTATTCGTGTTGATGTGTGGTTATGTCTTGCAGAGTGGCATTCATTACAGTTGCATGATTTTGTGTGTCACTGCGAGAATGTCAGAGCTTGAATTAGACAACATTATATTTCTTATTAAACTGGGCAAGAGTGGAAGCGAAATCAGGGACATGTTAGCCTAAGTTTATGAGGATAATTCCATGAAGAAAACAGCAGTGTACAAATGGATTAAACATTTTTCTGAGGGGCGAGAAAGCATCACTGATGAAGAGAGGTCAGGGTAGCCAGTAATGAGCAGAACTGATAAAACATTGCCGACATAACATTGAACTGTGCATAAAAAGTGTCAGCTGACTGTGAGAAGCGTAACAGACCAAGTAAGTGTGGAGAGCAGGCCATGAGGCGGCAGGGCCCCCATGGCCTGGGAGATGTTCAGAGACAATCTCCAACTGCTTTCCTCCTACTGACTCAACATGTTTTTCCTCCTCCTAAAACATGTTTTTCTCTGTCATAGATACCTTGCTAGAAGTCAGATATCTCTTTCTTTACCTAATCTTTAGAAACTATGCAGAAAACTATGTGACCCTTCCCTTTCATTTTGTATCTTTAACATGTGTTACCAATGTTATGCAGTAGAAACCATTAACAGAATAGATTGCTCTTGATAAAGCCATTTGTGTTTTCCAATCATATTGTAAGACCAAAAATATGTTTTTTGTCTATGCCACTTGCTCCTAACCAACCCTGCTGAGGGTTTATAAAATAAAGCTGATTTTGTGTTTGGGTGCTGGCTGAGCCTCAGCTGTTCCAGCCCTCCCAATCCCATCCTGTCACTCGTCTCTTTTCTCTCATTCCTGACCATTCCTACTCAGGTTCATTCTCCTTCCTTGTGCTAGTTCTTGAAAAGTAAGCACAACAGAGAAATGGTTATGAAAATCTTAACTGAAAATCTTGGCATAGGAAAGGTGTGGCTCCTGCATCATGACAATGCACCTGCTCTCACAGCACTGTCTGTGAGGGAGTTTTAGCCATTAAACAAATAACTGTATTGGAACACCCTTCCTAGTCATCTGATCCAGCCCTCATTGACTTCTTTCTTTACCCAAAGATAAAGGAAATATCGAAAGGAAGACATTTTTACGATATTGAGGGCATCAAGGGTAATACAACAATAGCTCTGATGGCCATTCCAGAAAAAGAGTTCAAAATTGCTGTAAAGTGTAGACTAGACGCTGGGGTCAGAGCACAGCTTCCACGGGGAGGACGTCAAAGGTGAACATAGTGATGTTCAGCATTGGAATATGTAGCTTTTACTTTTACTAGGGTGAGTTCATGAACTTAATCATCAGACTTCATACCTTTACTAGGGTGAGTTCATGAACTTAATCATCAGACTTCATACTATGCAAGCTCATAAATCACATTGTAATATTTAGATCAAGACATTAAAATTCCTAACTTACAGATGTGTGCACTTTGGACTCTGCCATATAAGCAGCTGCTATAATCATTCTTTTAATTTTGACATATGTAATTGACAAAGATTGCATATATTCAAGATGTACATTGTAATGATTTGATAGACATGCATCGTAGAATTATTACTACAGTCAAATTAATTAATACACCCTTTACCACCCTGCTGTACATTAAATTCCAAATAATTTGTTTACCCTATAACTGAAAATCTGCACACTTTGACCAATATCTCTCCATTTCCTCCACCCCAGACTTTGGTAACCACAGTTTTACTTCTTTCTTCTATTACTTAGAGTTTTGATATTCTAACTAAAATCTGATATGAGATCATATAGTATTTTTCTTTCTGTGCCTGGTTTATTTCACTCAGCATACATCCTCCATGTTCATCCCTGATGTTGCAAATGGCAGGACTGCCTTCTTTTTATTGCTGAATAATATTCCATTATACATATATATGCCACAGTAAGGAGATTCCCCCAAGAAATAAATGTAGACTTACCATTTGATCTACCAATCCCACCACTGGGTATCTAACCAAAGAAAAAGAATTATTTTATTCCAAAGACACCTGTATTTAAATGTTTATCTCAGCAAGATTTATAATTGCAAAGCTGTTAGAATCAATGTAAGTTCCCTTCAATTCATGAATAAAGAAAATGTATATATATACATACACACACACATACACCATGGGGTGCTACTCAGCCCTAAAAAATGAAATCGTGTCACTTGCAGCAACTTGGATGGAACAAGAGATCGTTACCCTAAGTGAAGTACCTTGGAGATGGAAAACCAAACACTACACATTCTTGCTAACAAGTGGGAGCTAAATGATTAGTGTATGTGGCCACAAAGGGATGTAAAGGACATGAAAACACCAAGAAGAGATGAGGGTGGGTATGGGAGAGAAACTTACCTACTGAGTACAAACTTACCTAGTTACCACTGAGTACAAAGAACACTATTCTGGTGGTGGGTATACCAAAAACCCTGACTTAAGCATTAAGTTATCCATGTAACAAAAACACTTGTAGCCCTTAATTAATATTTTGAAATAAAAACCCCACAAGTTGCTGGGTTCCACTTCTAGAGCTTCTGATTCAGGCCATCTGGGTGGAGTCCCCAAACCTGTATCTCTAACAAGTGTCCAGGTTGTTCTGATGCTGTTGGTCTGAAACCCTTCCTACTTAGAGAACCACTGACATCTCTACAGTTCATATTTCAAGGGTTCTGTAATAAATACTTCATATATTTTCTCACAAAAAGACCCCTTCCCAGGGTTTTTACTCATTGAGGTAGGTTATGAAAAGTGACTTTAGAACAATACAGCAAATGATAGCTCTTGGCTGGACTACCATGCGTCACCACTGTCCCTTGGCTCCCCCACTTTGGGCTTTAAGGCTATTTAACAAATGAGATGTGTTGCTCAGAAGCAACTTGTTTTTTGATGCAGAGTACCAGCTTCTCAGACCGCCCGCTGTATTTCTTGTTTCCTAGACTTAGTCAATCCAGGCAACAAAAAACGTAAACGCCGGCTGTTGTACACTGGCCAGCACATCGCTGACTCAGAGCCTCAGGTTCTCCAACTTCAACGCAAGGGAACGTCCAGACTGATCTGGCTGATATGATTATTTAAACAATTAAACAATTAAGTAAGACAGTGAATATAGTAGTTGCTTGTAAATTCTAAGGAATTTGTTTTAGATTGGGTTTGGGGAAGTTTCCCAGGGGTCCCTGAGGGCAACCTCTGGCCCACCCAGGCCTCCCCCAGGGCCACTGTGCTTCAACCTGTGCTTGGATAGGGTGTTCTGTGGAGAATTTCAATGGAAAGAAAGGTTCTGCTGCTAATGAGGATAAGGTTAAAAGTTGAATGACAGTGTCACTACCTTCATTCCAGCCTGAGCAAAAGAGTGAGACCCTGTATCAAAAAAAAAAAAAAAAAAAAAAAAATGGAAGCTACTACCAATGAATATTAGTTATGAGATAAAACTTCCCTGGAATCATGAATTTTGTCAACAGAAAAAATATACTTTGATTTGACACATATTATATATGTACTACATATATATACACACACGCATATATATCTTATATGTCATATATGTGTGTGTGTATATATTTGGGCTGTTACATATATATTTCACAAAAATTTTTTAGAGATTTATCTATTAAAAGAAAGCAGGGTAGGCTGAGTTTTTCAGAAGACAAAATGCAATGGAAATAGCAGCAGCATTTTGGAACCAGAGTAAGAACCACGCGACCCGGCTTTGGCCATCACTTTTTATTACTGGTATAACTTTGGACAACCTGCGTTTCAGGGGGCTTTTTCCAGTTCCTTCAACTATGATCTATTTTAAATAAATCTTGCCTTGTTGTGAGGCTTAATTGAAACAAAACCCCCTGCTTCTGCTATTTGTGGCCTTTTGTGGTTCCATAGAATAATTTGTTCTATTTCTGTGAAAAATGACATTGAAATTTCAATAAGGATTGCCTTGAACCTGAACATTGTTTTGGGTGGTATGAATATTTTAACAACGTTACACCTCTGATACATGAATATGGGGTATCTCTCCACTTATTCTTGTTTTTTACAATCTCTTCATTAATGTTTTATGATTTTTCCATATGTAGATAGATCTTCTATCTTCTTGGTTAAGTTTATTCCTAAGCATTTTATTCTTTTTGATGCTATTGTAAATAGAATTGTTTTCTTCTTTTTGGATAGTTCGTTAGTTATAGAAAATGAACTGATTTTTTTATATTGGGTTTGTTCTCTACAACTTTACCAAGTTTATTTTTTAAAAGTTTTCTTGTAGATTAGACTTCATCTAATGCTCTAAATGCCAACTGTTTAGTTCGGTGATGGGCTGGGGTAACCCACACTGCTGAGTTACTGAGACACACTGTGAAACACCGAATATGAATAAAATTAGAAGCGTTCTAAAGAATGCTCTAGTGTGGGTAAGATATAGTAGTACAAGAATGAACTTGGGGAGTTAGTTCTAGTGAGCCAAGTCAAATATTAAGATAAGGAAGAGGCTACTAGCTGGTTAGAGGAGTTCTGACTTTGGACCTGCCGCACCAAGGACGAGAAGCTTCTAAATATGCACTCCTGTGAAAAGATAGTGTAAGAAAAGACGGATGGTCCCCCTGGCTGGACAGGCCGGAGCGGAGAGCTGCTGACCCAGAGACCTGTGCAAAGAAATCTGCCGTCTCTTATAATTGTGCTGATCTTATGCATCAAGTGAAGCTTATCGATTTGCTAAGATAAACAATTCTACTTTTTACTCTCTTGTTTGAAATGAATATCAAAGCACAAATAAAAAGTAAAATATAAGCCAAAGAGTCTTCGTTCCCCCAGTAGACTATAAAATCGTCAGTTCTCTAAGTCTGTCATTTAGTGCTTATGGAATTTTAGGTTTGTATATATTTTCAACTTCTTGATTCTTGGTTGCTCAGAATGCAGAGTAAAATGAAAAAAAAAACAAACCATCATCTTTCTACAGCTCTCTTTCATAATGCAAATAGATCATTTTTTTTTTTTTTAACATCAAAAGAATATTGGATTTCATGTTCATTCCTAGCAGTCAGCTAAGGATACATCTACTTGTAAAATAAGATTTGGAAGTATTTCTTAGTCTTTCTAATACCAGGAAAGACAAATGAACAGAAGACTTTGCAAGATGCTGATACCACTAAGCTTGTCTCTAAAGTAACCCCCAGAACGGCCCTCTTCCCACCCTTTCCCTAACCCCCTATCTTGAAAGAAGGCATTGCTATAAATAGGAAAGCATCTTTGAGAGGAGGAAGTTTAATCTCTTGACACTAAATACTAGTGCATGTGGCCTAAACAGCTACATGTCACCTTCTCAGTGCGTCTCTTCACAGCTGCAGGACCAAGTCACACTGCCGCAGGTGTTTGCAGGACTCACTTTCTTTCCCAACTGTGACTTCCTGGCACCTTTAGCATCATGGTCACCAGGGTAGAACCATGTCCTATAGGACGCACCAAGTCCTAGCATGGTGGTGCATACATTAGAGATATTAAATAAGTTTCCACCACAACACTGACAGGGTAACACCCTTTCTTTATCAGCTGCTCAAGGTTTCCACTAACTAGATGTTATAGAGCTGGGATTATCATAAGTGCCTCCAAGGCCAGGCACAGTGGCTCACACCTGTGATCCTAGCACTCTACGAGGCCAAGGAGGGTGGATTGTTTGAGCTCACGAGTTCAAGACCAGCCTGAGCCAGAGCAAGACTCCGACCCAACTAAAAATGGAAAAACCAGCCAGGCATGGTGGGGCAGGATTATAGTCCCAGCTGTTCGGGAGGCTGAGGCAAGAAGATTGCTTGTACTCAAGAGCCTGAGGTTGCTGTGAGCTCTGATACCACGGCACTCTACCCAGGTGACAAAGTGAGACTCAGGCTCAATAATAACAAAAATAACCTCCAGTTCTCTTCCCCTTTCCTAGAAAGCGTTTACACTCTTCTTAATAGAGTTGAAACTCTCTCAGAGCAATCCTGAAAGATCTCTTGCCTAACTCAGGATCTCCAATGAACAGCCATATACTGACTTGCATAAATCTATGGCCAGATATGAGTCATAAATCAGGATAGAGTATACATTTATTTAGCCTTACTCTCAAAACACTGAGTTATTTCATGACTTTTAGAATTTAGCATTTTATCTGTTTCAAAGGTCTGTAAATTTGCAGAGGGGTGCCTGGTTTAATACGATCTATGCTCGTCTGTACCGTAGCAACTAAGATGGCCACGCCACACTGCATCTCAACTGTGGACAGAGACCAGTAGAGAATGGAGTCACCCAGCTATGATCAGAAGATAACCAGTAGAAGTGTTCTGAACTGGCACTAGGCAACCAAAAACCAAGTTTTCGAGGAAAGTAAACGAATTCTGCCCTCACACCTCCAGAAGGTAGAGATGTAAGACAGCAGTTCAACAAAGAACATTTAGAACAGATAATATCATTACGACTATAAGTACATGTTGAAATGTATTATTTTTTTCTTGATAAGTCTATCACGTAGATCTGTAATTAGGGACTTCTAAAATAGCTAACTTTTTTTTAAACACAATATGCTGTAATTGTCTATTAAGTCAGTGAGCACTTAGGGACTCTTAAAACCGCTGATTGCTGGCTTGCTGTATTTCAGAAGAACAAGGACTAAAGATTCCTTATAAAATTCTCTAACATCAAATGAAATTGAAAATGTACTGTTAATTAGCTAACAACATTTTTTTATGAAAATGACATATATCTATCATTATATTTATGGTTCCATATCTGGACTACAATTACATAAGCTCTTGTTTTATAATCTAAGTGAATCTCCATCTTTGACTAAATAAAACTTTTCTAATTCCATCATTTCAGTGCTCATTAATGAGGGCTTTACTACTCATTCCTTTCTTAATGTAAATTAAGTATTTTATCTCACTTAACAGGATAAACAACAGACTAGTCCATATGGTATATTTACAAGTCATTCTGTTGTATTTATACATCTGCTGTGCAATAAACCAAATTGGAAAAAAATGAGCTGTATCTTTTATCAAGTTACAGTCTATTATACTTGTTTACATTTAAAACTTAAATAAGTTAGCAACATTCTCAAGGCCTTAAACAGAAATCACGAAGGCTTATATTATTATTGTAGTTTATACCATTATTCTACTCATATACACTCTATTCATAATAATATAGAACTTAATTTACTTTGTAATGAAGTACCATCATATTTACTTCCCAATATAAATCAAACAGAATCTGAAAAAAATCAGAAAATTACTTAGACATGAAAACCAGCTAGGAAATTTCACTTTTCTGCTTGTCAACGTTTCCTTTCTTGGTTGTAGAGGGGTTGTTTTGGCCCATGTCTCTCCTGCTAGGCCTGACCTAGTACCTCCTACAGAACTCACTTACTCCATAAAGGTTGCAGGCAAGAGCCCAGGGTCGCCTCTAGAGACGCACGGTGATTTGGCATAAATAAATAAAGAGACGAGTATATTAATAAATGTGATTTGGAAGCCAGGAGTGGAAAAACACTACCAGATGCAACATTCGCTGTCACTCTGTTCATGAGGCTTATGGTTCCTTGGGGACCAATGACAATTAAAATTATTACACACATATTGTGATAGGCACTTTGGAGAAAAGGAAGTAGTGAAATGGAAAATAATAGTGGTAGTTATTCTTTACACAATATGGCTTGGGAAGGCCGCTCTAAGAAGGGACAATGCATAAGATGAATTCTAAAGGGTGAGAAACAGTCATTACTCAGAAGAGCAAACAGACCATGCTGGACAGAGGAGACAGCATATGCAAAGGCCCTTGGGGTGGAAAGGAAAGCAAGCAGCAGACAGAGGTGAGAGAGAGACAGGTCAGAAGAGTGTGTCTGCACATTCCTTCTCCCTCTGCTGTCACCTCTCCCCCTCTTCAGGCTGGCATTGAAGTGGGCGTCCATTTATGAATAGGGAACTCCAAAACAAGGCTCAAAGGTGAGCAAGTCGTGGCCATATGTCTTCAGGAGAAAATCCCACAGAGCTACTTCCACATGGCAGAAGGTGTTACGTGGCAGTGATCAGTGGCCTAGCTGACGAGCCCAGGCCATCCTCCTGCTTCAGCACAGCTTGTGTGGGACAGAGAGGAGACCCAGAGCTCCTACGTGCCTCAGTGAAGAGGCGCAGGGTCTCTGAAAGGTTGATACATGAGCAGAAGCCTGGGGTCAAGTAACAAATGCCACATAAAGAGAAGCTCAGGACCTAGACTCACAGGCGTCCTCAAACTTTTTCAATAGGGGGCCAATTCACTGTCCCTCAGACCGTTGGAGGGCCAGACTACAGTTAAAAAAAAAAAAAAAAAAAACTATGAACAAATTCTTACGCACACTGCACATATCTTATTTTGAAGTAAAAAACAAAACGAGAACAAATACAATTCACACCGCTTCATATGGCCCGCAGGCCGCAGTTTGAGGACGCCCGGCCTAGAGCAACAGCTGGGATCAGACTCCTTGGGGGAAGGATCTTTAGGTGTGAATGAACCCAGGTGCTTCAGCAAGGCCCAGTGTTTCACGTTATGGAAAAGGAAGACTGAGGCTTTTCCCTAGAGACATATGTGTACCCTTGAGCTGCTCACTATCACGAGTCACGTGGAGTCGCCGCACATGCTCCAGGTATGAGGCTGTGCTGCAATGTCATCTATTTTTGGTCTGGGCCACCCTCTGCCCCCGTGCCTCATGCAACGCTGCTGAGGCTGCAAAACAGAACCTGCCGTTCCTTTCCGGAAACCCAATCTCAGCACTTCTGTAGGCCCGGGCCCAGGACGGGACCTCTCACCAGCCGGGTTAGCTGCCTTCCTATCCAGGGAGGGGTGTTGTGGGGGGGACCCATCTGATCTGAGCAGTACTCACTGCAGGACTGGACGACTCAGAAAACCTTCTACCCAGGGCCAAAGACCCACCTCTGTCCCTAACCGGCTGTGCAGTGCAAATCATTTCCTCTCCTCACCTCGGAAGGACAGGTTTGCATCTGCTAAGCTCTTAGGATTGTGTCCACTGAATATTCTACATCCCCACTTTTGGTGGCTTCCATGGATAAGAGAAGATGAATCAAGTCATTTCACCTGCATTTTCTTTTTATAGCCCAACTGAGAGAGTGGCTTTGTTCTTCTCCAGTTCAAAATGCCAGGTGTTCGCATCAGAAACGGGAGCCCCGCCTGGTCTGCCGAGACGGCCCCTGCCCAGGCGGCTTTGGAGCACACCCCTCGGCCGCTCCACACCCCACCAGCCCCGTCACCGCATTTCACTTCTTTGTCATTTCAGAACAAACACATATCCTGGTGAGAAAAGTCTATTAGTTACCAAGTGATGCATCCAAATCTGCATTTAATTAAAAAAACGGATCTTCTGTCTCAAGCATAATCTACTCTATTAGAGGCCTTGGGACTTGTCATATTTTTATTTTGTTGTTTTCATTTCTACCTAAGGCATTCAAAAAGCATTTCTACATAATTGAGTATTTTACTCTGTTTAACTCTGATTTCTGAAAGATTATGTAAACAAGGGCTGAAGGGGCAGGAGTGGGCAAGTAAGAGCAGCCGCCGCAGGGCACACAGCAGGAGCGCCTGGAGGGACAGCGCTGCGCACAGAGAGGCAGCCCGCCCTGGTTCCCTCACCAGCATTTTCCAACACGTGTTTACCACCCACAGGAGCTGCAAAGATGAATGAACACAGGCCCCACGCTGGCGGATCCCCTGGCTGTGTATCCCCCCACTTGGTGGCTGTCTCTCGTCCTCCAAGCCTCTTCTGTTTCGGGAGCTGTTCTAGGTGGTGCCTGGAGAACAAATGCAAGGCCAAGTCCTGCTGTCAGGGGCAGTGTCAGTGCCAGTGGGGTGAGAACAGACACAGGCACTCAGCACACCTGCCAGAACAGCCGCGAAGAAGAGTAAACGCCAACTACAGCTGCAGCTTTACCTTGGAAGTGAGAACAATGTAATCTAAAAATGTGTATCCTTATATTAATTTGAAATAAAAAAAGAAAATAAGGTTAAACCAAAAGGAAATCAGACTCTGAACAAGTAAAATAAAAAGTTAAAAATAAATAAATTAATTAAAAAAAGCCAACAAGGTCTAGATGTGAACAGGCTATTTTTTTGTGGATGGCTTGGTCAGGGAAGGCGTCCCTGGGGCTGGCATTTAAATAAAGCCCTGAGAACAGGTGGTGGAGGCACTGTGCTGCACGCCACAGGCCCATCAGCTGTGGGAGTGGACGCGTGACCCGTGAGCTGCAGCCCTCACAAGAGGCCAGGCTGGTGGGTGCTGCTCGGGGAAGACAGGAGCGTAGGACCCAACCCCTCGGGCAAGGCAGGGAGGCCAGGCTGGGGGAGAGCCTTGGTGAGGGCACTTCGGAACAAATTCTGGGAGCCACGGAAAGCTTCTGAGTTGTTCTGAGTGAGAAGAAAGTAACACAGCAGAAAAGAGGAGAGAATACTGCGGGATGCCAAGGATGGGGTGGAGCAGTTTAACCCCACCAAGACTCTGACACAAGGTTCCTCCACTCAGGGCTGGGCAGGGGCCCCCATTTTCTAGGCCTGGGTGAGCTCAGAAATAGTCTCATCACAGAACTTATCTCTAGGCACAAACAGGCCACCCTTTCTGGCAGTTCTTCCTGGGGTAGAGGACACACCCTAATTCCTTGCCAGAGGCAAAAACTGCAAGGATGGCCTTCCTGGGATAATGTTAGGATGTTAGGATTATTTTAGAATTTTTTTCTGACTGCAGACCTCTGGCCAATTGTGGCATATTTCCCTAAAACCCCTGCCCAAAGGATAGGAAAAGCAGCATTAAACCCCCTAGACTGAAGATTCAGGGGGCCTCCCCCTTGAACCCCCCACCACTGCAGGAGGTTCTGGTCCCCTCGCTTTTGCTTATAAGGCTTATCAGTCTTTCTCCTTGTCAATAAACTGTCCTGTTGCTTATCTGCATGGTCTGTGATTTCATTCTTTGAACCCCAAGACCAAGGACTTGTCATAGAGAGAAATTCTGGCAACAACACTAGACAAAGTTTGGGAAAGAAAGTGACCCTTGCAGGTTAAAAACTTGCCTTCTCTGCTCTCACATAGGAAGGACTGGCGCTCTGCACCAGGGACACAGACCCACCCAGAGGAAGAGAAGAAGCTGGAGGAAGCCTGAAGAAAGTTCTACTGCCCAAATCAGAAATAAAGCAAAAGGTCAGGTGGAGACTGGGTATGTCCATTTGATGTGGCAACTCGAAAGCTCCTGAACAACTCAGCGAGAGTGTTTCGTTTCACTGGTGATATATTTAAAATGTGCTCAGATTTTTTTTTTTTTTTTAAAGAATAGCAAAACTAGTTCTCAGTTAAATTTGGCTTATCTTACAGCCTGCTTATCTTATGTCTAAATCAGTAACTCCAAATGTTTTGAACTGCCCTAAATGTTACTAAGTATTCACTCAGAGATCCCCACCCCTCTATGGACAGCAGGACTGTCACACGTATCCAGGCAAAAACCAGACTGGTTGTGTAAGTTTTAGGAAATGAAGTCAACTCCTAATTTTCCAGATCAGTGAAGAGAAACAGCAGCAGGGGACACAGATGTGCTAGTTACTGAAGGGCCACCATGGGCCAGGAGCTCAGAAGCAGCCCTTAATGTTAGTCTCACAAGCCGGCAGGTCCCAGAGGTGAAGGAACTTGCCCCAAAGCATGGACTTAGTCAGAGAAGAATGGAAATTTAAATCCAAGTCTTTCTAACTCCCAAGTCCATCATCTTGCTTCTCAAACTTGGTTAATTTCCAAAGCAAGAACTACCAAACATCCCACTGTCCACCAGCATTGACTGGGTAATTAACAATATAGTAGAAGAAATGGGATCTGCTTAAAGAAATTCAATATCAAAAGTCACTGCAATTATGGGTCTCTGGATGATATTACTAAAAAGGCTGGTAAAAGGCAAGCCAGTTGGACAACCAAGCCAGGCGTGGTTTTTAGGTCCTGAGAATTTGGTATCTTTCTAAGGACATTCAGGAAACAAAGTTGAATAGAAAGATTTGAATGACTCACTGGTGTTAAATCATTAAGTGTCTAGTTTTGATTCTAACGATAGAACGAGTCCACTTTGAAGGGCTATATATCAAAATAACAGACCAATCATGCCCTCGTACGTGAGAAAAGCGGAGCTCACTCTTCAGGGGGCACACAGGTGGACTGCGGGAGGTCCCCTACAGTAAGGAACGGCAGCGAAGAGGAGATTGTCAGCACTTCCCAGTTGAATGGAGCATTCAAATTCTCTCAAGAGGCTTTGCGTGGTCATCTTTTAAAGAAATTGTACTAGGCCGTAGTGATAAAATATGGTCTTGGCCCAAATTCACTGGACAAGCGTGTCTACGGAAGCTGCCATCTACAGCATGAACTCTGTCTTGGCTCAATTTCTGCAGTGAGATTAATGGCATTAGATAAACAGAAACAAACTAAAGGGACTCCCACTTACTTAAAAAAACCTAAAATTGTAATAAATTCTCATAAAATTTTACAAGAACCGACAAGTTCTAATTTTGTCTATCTTTGTACCATTTCCACCTCTAGAGAGGTAACCATGAGTCCAGGTCCAGGGCTCTCTTCCAAACCCAGCTCAACACAGTTCCCAGAGCCTTTCTAGACAGAGCATTCTGCCCACTCCTTAAAAACACATTAGCAATCTCTGCTTAGTTTTTCCTCATCCACAGGCAGCTGTGTAATTTTATGCTATTTCATACATTTGTAAACTCCAGCCTCTTCAGACATAAATTGGAAGCTCACTGAAAAGATATAAAACGTATATACATTATGTGTAAGTATGCATCATATATATATATGAATTTTTCCTTCCTTGTTTCCAAGGTATTTATTATAACACTAGCTACAAATGTGTTGCAAAAGGGAAGAGAGGGAATGAGGGGAGTAAGAGGGGAGGAGGGGGGGGTGAGGAGGGAGGGGGCTTGGTGCATTCCCACTTAATGGGTACAATATAAGGGTATATGGCACACCTCCTGGGGGTGGGACACAACTACAGGAGGGACTTTACCTAAAAAATGAGAACATCGGGGTGGCGCTGTGGCTCAGTGAGTAGGGTGCCAGCTCATATACCAAGGGTGGGTGGTTCAAACCCAGCCCCGGCCAAACTGCAAAAAAAAACAGCCTGGCGTTGTGGCAGGTGCCTGTAGTCCCAGCTACTCGGGAGGCTGAGGCAAGAGATTTGCCTAAGGTGAGGAGCTGGAGGCTGCTGTGAGCTGTGTGACACCACAGCACTCTACTGAGGGTGATAAAGTGAGACTCTGTCTCTACAAAAAAAAAAAAAAAATGCAAACATCGCAACCTACTTCTTTGTACCCTCACATTAAACTAAAATAAAAACCAAGGGAGAAAAGATTTATAAAGAAAAAGAGATGAAAATAATAGATTCAAAAACTGTCTTCTGCACTTTCTTGTGATCATTCTTGTTTTCACATTATGTCACCGCTAACAGGCAACCTCCTGTGATACCTTTTGTAAAAGTTCACTGAAGTCAGTCAATAAAATGGATAAAGTTTGAGCCAGGTTTGACCTCTATAAAATGATAGGGGGAGGGTAGATTAGATGATCTCTAAGATATTGTTTTCCGAGCCATAAACTTTTAATAGTCTTTGCAGGGTTTGATCAATAAGGTGCTCATATTATATATATGAAAGTGCTAAAGGCAGTTGTTGAGTTGCACAAATACAACAAAAATAAAACAACAGAGTGTAAATATCTTAAAATTAATGTTGGTCAGATGACATTACATATGGCAAAATACTATGTGTAGTTTTATGGATCTGCTTTCAAAAATGTAATTTTTTTGATCTGATTATCAAAGATACTAAACATTATAGTGAGACAAGTTTTAGTTTGAATTATGTGAATAAATAAGATGAACTGGCTTAGCTCCCATGGCTCAGTGGTCCTAGGGCATCCGCCACATACGCCAAGGCAGGCAGGTTCAAACCTGGCCCGGGCCTGCTAAACAACAATGATGACAGCTGCAACAAAAAAAATAGCCAGGTATGTGGCAGGCGCTTGTAATCCCAACTAGTTGGGAGGCTGAGGCAAGAGAATGGCTTAAGCCCAAGACTTTGAGGTTGCTGTGAGCTGAGACGTCACAGCACTCCATGTAGGGTGACATAGTGAGATCCTGTCTCAAAAAAAAAAAAAAAAAAAATTAATTAAATAAATAAATTAAATAAGATGAACCTTGTAACTTAAAATAGTGCTCAGAAATAAAAAATGGTTTGACGTGTTTGCTTAGAGGCCTCATCCCTAAAACACGGCGCGTCAAGACGCTCTCTGTAATTCACACCGTGCAGCAGGTGCCCACACTGGCTTCTCACGACACAGGTACCGGACAACGATCCAAGTGGTATGATTTTTATCTAATAGAACGATATACAGGAAAGCTGTAAAACTGCAATGCACTGTCTTCAGTCAAGGCAGTATGAGTAAAGGGTTTTGAAGAAAATGATAGAAGATGAGGATATAGAGGTGAGTAAAGCAAAGATTATGAAAAGGGCCTTGTGTATACACAAAGGACTCAAGCGCCTACAGAACACTGCATGCCAATGAAGAGTTATGAACATAAAGATAATGAGGTGAGCTCGGGGTTTTATACAGACTATTTCAGGAAAGAGATGGAAAACGTCAGTCATAACGCCACTGCAACAGTCAACGCCACACTCTCAAACTTTGTGTTGCTGGAATACCTCGACCATTTGCTGTTTTACTTTCCAATAGAAAAATAATTCAGGGATTAACAAACAAAATAATCAGTTCTGGAGTAGGGTTTTGTGCGTGTTTATTTTTGCTTTTACAATAGAGCGTGAATGATGTGTATGTATTAAACCACATGGCAAGCAAGTCTTAGAGAATAGGAATGTCAAAATCAATTAAGAAATAATACTATGATGCAGATATGCATAATTATAACCAAAAGGTTAAGGAAACAACCTACAGTAAGCCGTATTAATGATTAAACAAATTGATACCAAAAATCAACCCCTGCGATAATAGAAAATCACAGCTATTGGAAGACAGCCAACTACAAGCGTATCTTTGCTCCAAATTCTAAGGATTCTATTAATAATAACTCTTAATTATTCACATATTATGTGGTCTTGGGGTGAAATTTGGGTGTCATGCATAGACCCCATGATGCTTCTGAGAAATTCAGGCAGAGAAGCCAAGTGGGCAGCTCGGCAGAGGAGCAGGCGATGGATGGAGTGAAGAGAGCTGCCCTGTTCCGCAGTGCTGGTCTACCCCTGCCCCAGCCGAGGCTGTTCCCATTTGAGAAAGACACTGGATATGGGAAAGATGTGTGCAGGTGTGCTGGGGGTTAACACAAAGGGAGGACCATCTCCCCAGCATGCTGGGGTGTCAAACCAGGGAGAACAAACAGTGAGCTGAGCCCAGTCTGCCTTGTTTCACATTCGTTGTGTATAGGCTCTCTGCATGTCAAGTTCTGCAAAGTCCTGAATTTTATTGATTTTGCAGTTTTTGAAGAGCCTGGCACCAGGTACAACTGTCCAATTATTTAGTCAGTATTTATTCTCAAATATACAGGAAATTAGGATATTCTTCCACACATCCATTTAGTCCCTTTTAAGTCTAGGGTTCAAGAGTCGTTAGGCTGACTCAATGCAAGACAGCCTCATTAACAGAATAACATTCTAGCTCCATCCCAAAAGCCAAGCGGAGGGAAACAGAAGCAGCGTGGGAGCTAAACAAACATAAGAATGGAGAAGGCTTGCACTTAGGTCTGGAACTAGTTATTAGTCACGTCAGCCTAATCAGATCAGAGGATTCCTTCAGACAAAAGAATAAGATATTTTAGTTCGAGGCTCATTAAAATTTAGAGTGCTTAATTTCCTCCTTAACTTTTAAGTAGCTAGAAAGACAGAAATAATGAAGATACCAATGAACTAGAGCGCTTTAAAAAAAAAAAAGTTTACAGTTAAAATAATTTTTAGAGTTGTTAAAATTTAACGTATTTTAAAGACTTTTCTAAAGTCTTTTCATCTTATTCTATAAAATAAAATTAAGACAAGATGTTTAAAAAACAAAATGATATTGTTATTAAATCTTAAGCCTTTTAATTTTGTGAAGGCAAGAAATGGAAACCTAATAAATACTTGTATATGTAAAAAAAGAAAAATGAACTTTAGCTAAAAGCAATGACCCGAATTTAGTTGAATTTAGATGTGCTGGCTCTGTCTTCCAAACTAAAATGTAGAAAATGAAGATTTTTTTGGAAAATGCTATCAAAATAATTTCTTGATTATTACTCTTCCTTATTTCATGCCCTTGGATGCTTAACTGTGAATAACTGGCTTTTAGTGTAGCGGTAGCAGTGATGATTAATTCACCTGTCTGCTATTTAGCTTTTCAATGTCTACAATGTCTTCAATTTCCAATGAAGCTGGAATTCAGGCTAAGTATTTAAAAAGCAACAAGAAGAAGAATACTCACGCTGTGGGACCTCCAGGGGATGCCCCGTGACATCACACCACCTGATCGGGTGGATGTCGGGGCTGTCTGCCTCCACCCAGTAGTCATACTTAGGGTCCCAGCCATCAAAATGAACCTGTCAAAACGAGTTTTGAATAATTAGTATTAGTGATTAGTATTTCACTATTCTTGTGTCAAAATATTAGAAAATAGATTTTTTGAGCTGAGATGGAAGTTTATTAAAATAAATAATATTTAAAATATTTAATATTCTACAAGTAACCTAGCTACCAAAGGCCAGTATACTCATTTTTCAAAGAAATTAAAGAGGTTGGTAAATTAAAAAAAAAAAAAGAAAATTATCAGGGATTAGTTAGAATTTGAAGGAATAAGACCAATCCATTTTCTCAACTAAAGCAAACCCTGTGACACTTTTGAAAGGGCGTGGTCTGTGCTGATGGATGACCTGGAAGCCACTGTAAGGACTGTGTTAGCTGCAGTGTCAGCCAAAGCATCCAAGCTGGGGGCAGTGTAGGCTTCACACTCATGAAAATTCATGGACTCAGGTAGAAGGAAGCAACAGACTCCCAGATTCTCACAAGCAAGAGGGAGACCCAACTGAGGCAAACAGTGCAGGCAAATCCCTCTACTGGTGTAGAGGGATTTAATAGCTACATTAATGGCCACTAAAGGACAAAGCATAAGTTGTCAGAAAATCCTCCACTTCTTAGCGGCCTAGGGTCAGCACTGGCAGAGGCTCAAACAAAGATAATGTATTTGTTTTGTATCTTATCTACAAAAAACACACATACACCATGACATATACATACGAGTCTAAAAGCCCAATTTCAGAAACAAAAACCAGCTATCAATTTCTTAAATATAATAGCTCCATGTTCTGGAAGTTTCATATCTGAATAAAAATGTCAATTTTATTTGTGCAAGAAAAAAATAAGTGGCAAAAAGCTCATCACTATTAAATAACTCTACTTATTCCCTTACATATTTTCAGGTTTGACTATGAATTAAACAAAGAATCTAACCTTTTCACTGTCAAAAAAAAAAAAAAAAGAAAAACCCTCATAATGTTTAAGAAGTCATACTTTGAGTAAAAAAGTAACATGACTAGCATTGTAATAAAGCAAGTGAAATTAAATCCTATTATGCAAAACATAGGGCCATAACAGGGAAAATTGTATGCATACATCAAAAATAAAGCCCCAATATATTTTTCTTTTTTCTTTTCCTTTCTTTGCTTTTTTTTTTTTTTTGTGTGTGTGTGTGTGTGGGGGGGGCATCTTGATCCACTCACCTGGACTAGAGTGCAGTAATGTCATCCTAGCACACGGCAACCTCAAACCTCTAGCTCAAATAATCCTCCTGCCTCAGCCTCCCAAAAGTAAGTGAGACTACAGGCAAGTGCCACTGCCACTACCAACGGCTAATTTTTCCTTTTTTTTTTGGTAGAGACAGGGGTCTAGCTAGTTGCTCAGACTGGTCCTAAACTCTTGGGCTCAAGCGATCCCTCTGTCTCAGCCTCCCAGTGTGCCAGGATTACAGACATGAGCCACCATGTCAGGCCCCCGTATTTTTTCTCAAGATTCGTGTTTCTAAGCAAGCACATTTCAAAATGTGGTTTCCAGATCTTCAGTATCATCTGGACCCTCATTAAAATGCAAATTCTTGGGCTCCACCTCAATCCTACTGAATTAGAAACTCTGAGGGTGGTGCTTAAAATCTTTGTGCTAAAAACTCTTCCACGTTAATCTGGCATATAATAAAGTTTGCAAACCCATGATCTTAGGAATAACTTTCAAAAGTAAAGAGGAGGTGCCAATAAATGTACACACATTTTAAGAAAGGAAGAAACTGTATTAAATTTGTAATACTCAGTCAAATTTGACTACTGCAATTACAATAGGTGCTCAAGGTGACTTGATTACATCTCACAGTATCGTTCATAGAAAATTCATTAGATATGTAAATAAGCTGGTGAATGTGAGCCCCACTCAATTTTCAGAGAAATAGTCTATAGAAATAGACCCTGAGATGACCCAGATATTGCAATTAGCAGACAAGGACTCTAATTAAAATGTGACTATTTAAATATGTTTAAGGACGTAATGAAAAAATGGTCTTGAGTGAACATATAGATGATCTCAGCAGAGGAACAAAAACTATAAAATAGAAGCGAATGGAAATTCTAGAACTGAAAAGCAAAATAATTGAGATATAGAAGTTGTTGCATGGGTTTTACAGCAGACGGGAGATGTCAGAAAAATGGGCGAGTGAACACAAAATCAGACTCCTGGACATTATTAATCTAAAGAATAGCTGGGAACAAGGTCGTGAGCAATGAAAACTTACCTAACAGGTACAATGGACACTATTCTTGGGATGGGGACACTAAAAGCCCTAACTTCACCATTACACAATTAATCCATGTAACAAAAACACTTTGTACCCCCTTAATATTTTGAAATTAAAGAAAACAAAGAAGAAATAATACAAGACTTAAATACAGTCTCAGGTATTTGTGAGATAAAATCAACACATGCACTTGGAAGTACAGAAGTGGGGAGGGGAGGACAGAGGGGGAACGGAGCAGGAATATGGTCAGAAATCTCCCTTATTTGGGCAAAACACCAATTTATAAGCTTAAGAGGAATGACAAAACCCTAGCATAATGAGTTCGAAGGAAATCAAAACTAGACAAATTGTAGTCAAACCACTGAAAATAAAAGATAAAGGAAAATCCTAAAAACAATCATAAAAATGCAACATGTTACGTAGAAAGGAATCATGATAGGAAAGTTGGCCCACTTCTCATCAGTAACAGCGGAAGCAAGATAACAGAATGGCATCTATTAATAGGAAGCGCTAAGAGGAAATATAAAGAAAGATAAACCCAGAACTTTAAATCCTACAAAAATATCCCTCAGAAAAGGAGTAAAAGGCACAATAAAGAAATAAAAAGCATAAAAATAATTGCAAATTAAGAAATCATTCTCAATGATAATGTCCATGTAGAAAATCATAAGATTTCTTAAAAAATTAAAAATTACTAAAATTTAACAAGATTGAAGGACTCAAAGTCAACATAAAATAATTGCATTTCTACCTATTGGCAATAAACAATTGGAAAAAAAAATTTTTAATGTTTATTTAGGAAAGCAGTAGAAAACATGAAGAACTTGGTGAAATAGCTGGAAAAGTAGGAAAATGTGCAAAACATATACAATGAAAACTACAAAATATTCCTAAGAGAAATCAAAAGCTGATCCACATAATTAGAATTTTCACGCCCAAAGGCTAGAAAACTCAATATTATTAGGATGTCATTTCTTTCTAGACAGTCTTATAAATACAATGTATTTCCACTCAAAAAAGCAGGCTTTTGTTTTTGTATTGCTAACATTACATAGAAATATAATGACCTAATTTATCCAAAACAATTTGGAAAAATAAATTAGCAAAGTAGTAGGACTCCTGCTACCTGCTTTCTAGAGTTAATATAAAGGCACAGTTACTGTATATACTCGAGTATAAGCCAAGTTTTTCGGCACAAAATTTGTGCCGAGTTCGAGTTTTTCGGCACAAATTTTGTGCTGAAAAAACTCGGCTTATACTCGAGTATATACGGTACTAAGACAGTGTTGTACTGCCTTAGGATAGGCAAATATATTAATAGAACATACATATGTGTATATATATACACACACACACACACACACACACACATATATGACTCTCTCTCTATACACACACACACACACACACACACACACACACAGTCAATTGATTTTCAAAAACTATGACCAGGGTATTCAATGGAGAAATGTAGTCTTTTCAACAAATGGTACTAGAACACCTGGCCATCCACTTGTGAAATAAATGAGCCAGGAGGGTTCTTACCTTAAATCCCACATACAAATGAATTTGAAATCAGCCATAGACAAAACCTAAAATTATAAAACCCAAGAATAAAATTTAAGATAAAATCTTCATGATACTGGAATATTCGATTATTTCTTGGCACACGGAAAACACTGCCCATATAAGGATAAACTCAATTTTCTCCACAATTAAAAATTTTTTTTTCAAAATTACCAAGAAAAACAAAAGCAAAGCACAGACTGTTGTGATACATTTATCCAACAAAAGACTTGACCAAAAAAAATCCACTCAACATGGGCAAAAGACTTGACAGACACTGCGGAAAAAAAGAAAAGTTCACGAATGATCAATAAGCAAATAAAAAAAATCAACATCACTCTTCATCAGAGAAGTCAGAGTGAAACATTACTGTACACCTACGCAAACGACTTAAACGACCAACAGTGTCAATTACTGGTGACGCCGTGGAGCTCCCAGAATATTCATAACAGTGTCAGCAAGAGGGTAAAGCTATACTACCACTTCAGAAAACATGTTGCTCTATTTTTTATGAACATGTGCCAACCCTGTGTCTTCCAGCGATTCCACACAAAAGAGAGGAAACAAAGTCATGTAAACAAGTTTTATTAATAATTGGCCAAACCTAGAAACAACCCAAATCTCCAACAACAGGTGAATATCCACTCACAACCTGTGCTCTATTCATAAGGGGAAGAGTAGTCAGCAAGAAGGGATCAGCTACTGGCACACACGGACGTGGGGTCAGTCAAACTGCTGTCACATTGAGCAAAGAAGCAGACACCAATGAGCACCTGCTGTATATGCTTGAGAAGAGGTGACAGAGATCAGGTCCCTGGCTGTCTGAGAAGAGGGGTGTGGGGAGAGCGGGGCTGGGTGCAAAGGAGCACCAAGGAAAGCTGGTGGGGTTGAAATGTTCCAAATCTTCACTGGGGAGCTGGTTGTGCAGTATTTACATTTATTCAAAATTCATCAAAGCACACACACAAAATCTCTACATCTTTTCCCTCGTGCATTTTATCTCGACACGGTTGCTTTATCTCTACAAGGAGCTGCTGTCTCACAGGGCTGTCCTGTCCGTCACTGTACCCTACTGATGGTGAGGCTGCAGCGCTGGGGTCACAGCCGGACACCACAGGACTTCGACTGAATACACAGTAGTGATAAAGAGAAAAGGCCGTTCCTTTTCAGGGTGAGGGCCTGCTGCTTCAGATTTACCAGCAGCAAGAAGCTTATGTAAGCCCAATTAATGGAGTGAAGAAGAAATAAGAAAAAATTTCCAAGCTTTAATATTTCAAGCTAACTAGTTTCACTGTCCTTCTCCTTTTAAGTTGACAGTGCAATTTTTTATGTTGCAGAAGCAAGGAACCAACCTCTAAGCAAAATAAGATGGGCCACACATCTTAGAAAGATCCGGCTTCAAGAAGTTAGGCTTTTTGCTATTTTAGGTACTATGACAGACCAGGAAATCCTACTGCAGAATTAGGTCTAAACTAGAAAAGGGAAAAAAAAAAAAAAAATTTTTTTTGACAGCAGACACCCTGTTTTTATATACTCCATTCAGCTTTTTCCTCTTATTTTCATTAAGAAATATTATATTTTCCTTTCCAAGGCTGTATAGATTTACAATGAAGCCACAGGAATTAAAAATATCCCCTCCCAATCCAATGATGTGATTCCCACCTCCACTAGGGTTGTCTGAACTTGGAATATGTAACCAAAATCTGTACCTATATGCATCTTTAAGGAAGATATTTTCATATCATTGGATCTTTGTGTCTCCAGAGTGAAAATCCAATTTTAAAAATTCTAACCAGATGCTCAAGTTAATAGAAGAGGCTGGCATTTTACGTCTATTTACAAAGAGTCCTTTTGTCAGGTGAAGAATCATTTTGCAAACCAAATCCTCTCCATCATCGTATTTCCTCCACACGTGATGTTTCACATATTTTGGTTTGCATCAAGAAAGCATAGAGACTCCTCTTCCTCAGATTTTGACAAACTAGAAAACAAAGGTCAGATCCCTGAATCTGCTACCATGTCAAGTTCTTCTACTTGAGCAGATGGTAGTGCTGCCTGATGGTTTTAACATCAGACATGTATCAGTTACAAATTATTAGTAATATAACTTGGAAATTAAAAATTAGATGTAAAAAAAACAAGGACAAACTCATTAGCACAAACCCAAAGCTGTCAGTCACCTGGGCCCACCCTGTCTCTTGGCCTTGCCTTCCCTTCACTGCTCAGCGCCCACGTGGGGACTGCCTCCGCCCCTGGACGTTGGTCTCTGCACTCCAGTCATTCTGCTGCTTCCAGGGTACTTAACACATGGCAACTCACACACTGTAAGGGCTCAGAGCCCATCACTTGAATAAGAGGCAAGATAGCAGTCATATCTGCTTACTGCTCCTTGGGGAGATAAAGCAGTTACTTACATGTCCTAGAACATGGGGACTAAATTTCATGCTCAATCTCAGTAATTTTGTTAGCCTATGTTTTTATTGTTCCTGTTTTCTCCTCCTAAAGAGTTTAAAAATTTTTAATTTCTACTTTAACAGGCTCATTGGATATGAGTATTTCAGTGTCAGAGTCCTCAAATCTATTTGGAACGCTTCTGGCGAATGAAGTACACGCGTGTACATGACGTTAACTTATTCAGAAACAGCCTTCACGGTCTGCGCCCGAATGCTTCTAGTTAATTCACTTTCGGTTAACTAGCCTTAGCCTTAAATTTTATTCTAAAAACAATGTGGTTTTAAAATGTTATCCTGATATGAATTACTCATAACTATTTGTGCCAATAAGATAATTCTCCAGGAGTCTGAGGCGAGCCTGAGCAAGAGTGAGCCCTCGTCTTTATAAAAACACTGAAAAAATTAGCCAGGCATGATGCCTGCATCTGTAGTCCCAGCTACTTGGGAGGCGAGGCAGGAGGATGGCTTCAGCTCAGGCGTTGAGTTTGCAATGAGCTATGATGTTGGCCCTGCACTTTAGTCTGGGTGACAGAGAGACAGAGAGAGAGAGAGAGAGAGAGAGAGAGAGAGAGAGAGAGAGAGACCGACCCTATCTCAGGAGAAAGAAAAGAGACTAGAGTTCATCTTTCTTCCTGGGATATGGGGCTCTGGACTCTGCTGAAGAATGGCAAAGGGGCATCTTCAGGGATAGTATGAGGCCAGACGTCTGTTTCACCAAGGGCAAGAACGCTTGCCCTGGGCCCTTACAGAACACGACCACAATCCAAGGGCAAGAGTGCTGGGGCTGGGTGGGAGAACCCACTTTTATTGTGTACTTATATATTGCAGGTATATTAAACAGCTGTAATATATACATAACATATTATTGTTGAAATATATAGTGTATGTAGCATTCATATCCTCATTTAATGTCTACAGAGTGTTGTTTTACTAGGTAATGAGTAGGAACCTTGGACAGGTTAAGAGGTTTGCCAACATCCAGCCAGTAAATAGCAAATCCAAACTTCAGCTGAGAACACGGAAAAAAATAAACTGTTAGGACGTGTGGAAGTAGTGCGGGAATCGACTGTAGCAGAGGTCCATCACAGTTTTTAAATACGAAAAAGCATTTTTATAATAAAAATAAAATAACACGAACAACAGAGGGCTGCCGTCCAGAACCGCCCATACTCTTTCACATTAAAATGAACTCCCCGTGGAGCTAATCTGCTACGTGTGTATCCAGCCCAGGACAGACATGGAGGACACAAAGGAAAGGAAAACGCACACACACTTTCAAAGCGTTTTACTCCCACACGTCATCTTCCCCATTTTACATGCGAGACTCCTGAAATACGCAGGGGTTAGAAAATTGCCTGAAATGTCCAAGTCACTGTAACTCCAAAACCCTCACTCTCCCCCGCACTAGGTGGGAAGCTGGCTGCCAGGCTGCCTCCCCACACTGCGTTCCCACTTGTGAATTGTCTCCATCCCACCCTGCTCACCTGCTCCCAAGCCCATCTGCTTCCATCCTCCTCTTAGCCCATACCCATGACAAGCATCAGAAAAACTTTTAGTCACTCCATTGGGGAAATGGTAGTTTTCACTATACCTATTCTAAACTTCTTTTTGCTTTTCAAGGCCACCACCCTAGTTCAAGTTCACCATCTGTCTTAAAGCACTGGTTTTCAAGGTTTAATAACTAAAAATATCAACCATTCATGCCCCAACCAAGATCAAACTCAGTAGGGGAGTCAGAATGAAGGTGAAAATCCTTTTTTCTTTCATTTTTTGCCTCACATTCAATTATTTCCTGAGGGTGGTCTTCCAATAAAACTTTTTCAAACACTTCTTTAGTGCACTTTGTATTATGATGGTAATAGACTTGTTAATTGACTCCATTTACCATTAAACCCACAGTTCTACCCAAAGCAAGGAAGAATAACTTTTTTTTTTTTTTTTTTTTTTTTAAGTCATAGACCTTTTTAATTCTGTAAGACAAACCCAAGAGAAACGTAGTTGAAGGCCTGATGCAGAGGGCACTCAACTCCAAATGTTTCCATTTGTGATAAACATGGAACATTAAGTTTCTATTTCTCTATTTCTATGGTTACAGTTATGACAGATGCCATTAGTTTTTCCAAAGTGTTTTTCCCCAGGAGATTTCCACAAGAAATAAAAATGCCAAATTTCTAATAGAATCCCCAAGGCCTTCATTCTTATTAGGAAATCTTTAAATATTTCATCAGAGTCAGGGATAATAATGGCCACGTACACAGCTCTGTGGCTATGGGCACGCCCGTGGATAGAGTCTTAGGAAGAAAAACCTCCTTTATAAGCAGAGGGAGGACAAATCATGTTGAAATCAGTTTATGGCCACAACTAACACAAATATTTTCATAAGCTCTGCCATGAGCTTGATGAAGTTGGAAATCCTAAAGCGACGGACTGAACAGTGAGGGCAGAGGCCAAATCTCCATTGTGAACATAAAGGCCAAGGCCTTTGTGCCTGTTCCCCAGGTGGCCGCCCTTCATCTTCCTCTCAGGACAATAAGCTTCACAGTGGAAATTGTTCCAATATATGCTCCCAACTTGCCCTGAGACTCTGAATTTCTATTTTGGATCCTGCATCAAATCATCGCAGGTTTTCTGCCAAAGCGCCCACATTATTTATACTCATGGTTTAGATAACACCAACTCAAAAAGGACTCAAGATATTTAGTATGAAAGAAGAAAGGATTCCTCAATAAGAACCATAGGTAATGAGGAAGATACCGTGGAGAAAAGTTAATTATATCAAGAGAGACCGTGTCATTTATTGTTTAAATGGGATATTTTTGAGATTAAAAGGGGCATTAGTAATAAGTAGACAATCATAGCAGGCCTAATCCAGGACAAGCCCAGTGAGCCAGGCTATATGGTAACTCCAGTATTCTAAAGATGAGATTGCTGTAGATAAACACTCAATTCCAAGTCAACCAATAGCAACTGGGAAATACTACACAATTCTCATTAAAATATGAGGAAAAACATACCAGTGAGTCGAAAAATGCAAAATTTCTCCAATAGAAATTTATTGAATAGACGTTCACATAAGGAATACCGACCAGCACAGAGGCCAACAGGGCACAGTGCAGGTACAGTGACTCCTGCAATTACATGGAATAGCACCTACCTGGGTAATATTAGCAAAATGGAACATGTATAAACACAGAGATATACTTATGAACTAAATGCACTAACACTACTTCTAAAATTTGTAAAGTCATGGGTAGGTCACCTATTTCTCCTATCCATTCTAATAATTTGCCTATTAGTACAACATCTATTTTATCAGTAGCAATTTCTAAATTAGTCATCCAAATGAGTTTTTGATCATTCCAGAATGTCTCTTCAGCTTACTGACTTTGCGTTCACCTCCCTCACAGTATCCTGACCATTATTTGAAGGCAGACACTGTATCTTCTAACTTTTTATTTTGTCTCTAGTACCAGATAATATCTGGAGCATTTTATCACTTGACAGACAAATGAATAGGTGAACATATAAATTCAAATATGTCCCTTCTAATTATGTAAACATTATCAAAGAAATACCTCTGGAGGTTGCATTTAAGCCTTCACCCAAACCTACTGATTCATTCATTTTACAGACCCATCTTCTGAACTACCAACACGTTTTTCAAGAAGGATGGTATTCTAAAATAGGCAGCAGCTTCTCAAATTCTTTTAAGCCACTGACTCTTTTATACTATAAAAGTGGACACAAGTTCCTCTTGGTTAGAATGACGGAGGTGTGGCAGATAAGCAGGAATCCTGGCCTGATTATGATCCATCTATAGGACAGAATGGGGAGAAGGGAGTAGGCGGAGGGGGGCAGAGAGCCCCGCCCACAGCCCACATCGCAGGAATCCCACAGAAAGGTCAAGAAGTTACTATAAAACAAACCTAGTTTACAGTACTGGATAAACATCATAAAAAATTAGCTAAAGTAAATGAAAGTGGCTGCCTCTGTGGCAGGAAAACATGGGAAAGACGGTCTTGGGACGAGGGTTTCCCGAACTAAGCCTGCAGAATTACTTCGTGCACTTCCCGTCAGTGTGATCTGGGAAGCCCAATTCATGGCTAGGCCACCGCCAGGCTGTGACTTCTGTTCAGTTTGTTTATTTTGTCGTTGAAGGGGAGATACAACGAATCCCATTGTTATCATATGAAATTCCAAGTGCCTACAGGATATTCCCGTGAAAACATTTAGCTAACAAATGCAAATTCATCCCCGATCTTGCTTGCAGGGGTAAGACACAGATTTAGGAGTCGCAGACACACAGTTGCAGGTGAAGCCAGAGGCACCGGTGCTGACAAGGAAAGGAGCAGGCCCAGAACCAGTGTTCTGTCCTCCCCGCTCTAGACCTGCACGGTGCCAGGACACGTCCCTTTGTGGGTGGCATCAATGGCCTTTGGTGTCTGGTTTCTGGTTGGGTTTTGGGCAGTGAAAAGTACGGAGGGGAGTTAGGAGGACAGAAGGAGAGAGAGGCTGGGAGATTCATGGCCAGGCCCCACTTCCCGCCAGGTGGTGAGACGGTGGCTGAAGTGTCACCCGAGGCCACTGCTGTCAGCAGGCTCCTCCTGCAGCTTGGCTTTCCCCTGGTTTTCCCAGACATACCCTACTGACTTCTCCCAACAGGCATTGTATACAGGCCTTTATTAAGGTCTGTTCCATGTGCCCTCCGTTTTCTGCAGGATCCCGTTTAATGCACGAGTCCGCAAAGAATTCCTGAAGAATTCTACTAAAAGGTGGCAGAGGAATAAGAGGCGGTAATGAACTCTAAGACAAGAAAGTGGAGAATTCAGACAGAATGGTGGAGAGGCAGCTGAGGCAGGGCCATTTCACAAGGGAGCCGTGGTAACACAGCTGAGGTCACAGAACAGACACGGCGAGAAACGGTGACTTCCGTGTCCAGCAGCAGCAGCCATGGGAGCTGAGAGAACCTGACTGCCTCAACCTGAGGAGTGAACAGGAGGTGGGAAACCCTGTGGTGGCGATGACAAGAGTGGGGTGCTCCCCCAGGAAGGACGGTGGTGCAGGGCTGTGGAGATGCGATCCCATGCTAACGGGAAGACCCTGTAGAGACTCTAACGGTGGGACTGCAGAAAAGGTAGAAGTGGGATAAACCAGGGAAGGAGTTTCAGGAAAGAGAATGTCATCTCTCTCCGAGGAGAGTATGACAAATCAAGTATGGCAAAGCTGGGGGAGGAGAACTGAACAGATTAACAACAGGTGGCTCCTAGTTTCTCTGGCAAATGGGAGGCAAGGCCACCTAAGCAGGCAGATGATACAGGCACAGAAAGGTGAGCTGGGTCAGCAGCAAAGGCGCCCTCCTCTCAGTGGTTGGGTGAAGCTGTGAAGAAGGCCAGGGAGCTGGCAGCTGAAGAGCCCTGCAGTTGTAAGCTGGGTGACCAGCTCTGCTTGCTTCAGGCAGAGAAGCTCAGTGGAGGCCTGAAGACCCAGGGCCTGGGAGCTGGCATGAGGCTGCAGAGCCTGACAGATGGAAGGCTGTACTTAGAAACCATGATTTCAGAGCCTGAATCTCAGCAGTGGAACTGCCTGTGTGATGCTGAGGCCCAGATGCGGGGGCGGGCTGGGTGGCAGGGACTAGATGAAGGCCCAGATTTTGGCATCAACAATTCTTAGCCTTCTCTGCTCCAATCTCAGTTACAGACGTCAGTGAAATCAGAAATCCATTTTGAAAACAGATATTGCCTTTTATTCATACTCAGAATAGATGCTTACAAGACCTAGATGCTTGGTTTAAGCAAATGTATTTTAGGTGCGTCGATTTTTTTAATGGAGTTAGTGTTTTTAATTCCAAAAGTTGTATGTCACTCCAATATTACTCAAATACAAAGGTTTTCATTTAAAACGCTGAATCATAATACACAAAATCCTAGCTCTATGTCAGCAATACAATCTATGTTTAATAGGTTCCATTCATATACTGACTATATTCATGTACTATCAAGTATACTGGGCCATTAAAATAAATGTATATTGCTTCTGAGGAATAGGCAATCGAGCTTAAAACTGTTAAAAATTTAAAATTCTGCATAAATTGTTCATATTTAGATGCACTATACCCTTTGAAACAGGTAATTTATCTAGTTGACTGCAGGATCCTTCTCTTTTTCATGACTGAGTAATTACCTCAACCAGAACAATGCATTCTGAAAAAGAACTGAATTTTTAAAGAAAATAAATAATGTTCAAACCAGTGAATAATTTTCAAGCAATGAAAGAGAATGAGTGTTTGTAATTAACATGTTTGTTCATGTTTTCTTACCTTTTATAATAATGTAATGTCATAAATCGAAATTATTTCCACTGGAATTATACTTCTTGCCCAGAGAGCTCTTGGTTTGGAAAAAGAGAAAACCTCCATCCAGCACCCCAAAATTCACAACATGGCTTCTGCTCTTTAAAATTTTACGAGCTGTGACAGTTAAACATAACGTAAACTAAAATTACCAAAGATCTAATCATAGTGCCAATTTTCAACTTAATTTATTTTAGACATAAATGAAAAAAAAAAAAAATCATTGTTTTCCAGCAGGAAATTATTTCCAATATTACAGCACATATGTTCCTGAGTATTTCATGTCTATCCATTTATTCCCTGCCATTCTCTCAGTTTTCATCCTAGACTCCTACGACCTATAATCTGAAATCAGAAACCATCAGATGAAAAGATCATACACAGATCACAGTAAGATGGTATTGGTAATGAGTTATATTTCCAATTATGTGAATAACTACTGCAAACATGCTTTAATACAATTGTATATGAATCTGAATGCACCATATAATGTGATTACTATTTCCATTTTAATTGTCAATTACACTCTGCAATGGAAATTTTAAGTAGTTTTGTTGCTAGTTAGGATGCTGAACTTCAGAACAAGCCAATCAGAAGTACCAGAACTAGAAAATATCTAAAGTAGACAATAATTTCTTGGCATCCACAGTTCTACATGATCTGACTGGCAGAGCAGGAGGGGCCCTTTCCCAAGAGAGCTGAAGCTGCAGCCACTCCCTCTACCTCCGTGTTGTTTGCTGAGTTTGTATGTACAGGAGCAGAGGAGAAAACCTGATGGGAGGAAGGATTCTGTCAGAGGGAGCAGTAGCCAGTATGGTTTTTGAAAAGCTATAGAGGCTGGCTGGAGGCATCAGGATCTGAAGGACCCCACAGCGTGAGCTGGTTGCTGCTGAGTGCTTACTAGCATGGGGCACTAGGAGGAGCTGGAAAGCCCAGAGAGACCCCCTGTGATCTCCTTGCGTCACTAGAGGGAGGGTCTGTAATGTGTTCAAGGAAGTCCCTTTTCTTGATACATTTGAAACCAGAGATAAACTAAAACTAAAACTGCACCCTGCCCTACACCAGTGCAATTCTTAGCTGGAGGACTGGGATCGGTCTCTCTATTAGTTTCCCTAGCACTGTCATTATAGGTTACCACAAACTCGGTGGCTTTAAATGATGGAAATTTATTCTCTCATTGTTCTGGGAGCCAGAAATCTTAAATCAAAGTGTGATAGGGCCACACGTCCTCCAAAAATGCTGGGAGGATGTCATTCCCTGTCTTTTCCAGGGTCCTGTGGCTCCAGGTGCTCTTGGGTTTGGGGGGACGTTGGCATCACTCCGATCTCTTCCTCCACTCTCATATGGCCTCCTCTTCTTTGTGTTTTTTTCCACTTATGTCTCGTACAAGGACACTTGTCATTGGATTCAGGGCCCACCCATGCAATCCAGGGTGACCACATCTCAATATACTTAATTGTCCTTTTAAATAAACTTTCCTCAAATGAAGTCATGATTGTAGATTCTGGAAGTCAGGACAAGAACACATCTTACAGGAGCCACTGTTCAGCTCACTGCAGCCCCACACACCAGGTGCCTAACAATAGGCATGGCCCTTGCGGGGGGGAAATAATATCCACTTCAGGGTCTATTGTTCTTTCATTCACAATATCCAGCATACACAAATAAAACACATGAGACACGTAAAGAAACAGAATGTTGGATCGGGGCCCTACCAGACCTCCGGAAGAGCTGTGTTGGGACCCACCATTGACACCCTCCTGAACATCCAAAAGAGCTGCACTGGGACCCATTATCGGCACCCTCCTGGATGTTCAGAAGAGCTGCACCGCGACACGCTACCCCACCCACCGGGCCTCCCCACACCCTGACCAGGAAATCCAGGAGCCGTGCAACCCCAGGTCCTCCCTCCTGTACCCTGCCTGCCTCCACACCACCCGCTCGTCTGGCTTTATGCCCTCTGGAGCCCTCCCTGCCTCTGAGCGGAGTCCTTCTCCTGGCCAGAGACTGCTGAAGACTTGGGCCCTCTGTGCCAAAGTCACTGAGCGCCAGGTACTCCCAGAACCGCATGCACCACCCCCCACCCTGTTGCTGAACCTGGGAGTGTCACTCTCCAGAGATGCTCCCACAACAAGAACTCCCTGGCTGGGGCAGCCTCAGAAGAGCTACACAGGGTCACTCCCTACAAAGATCCAGCAACAATAGAGTGATCCCCAAGGGTCTAATCTTGGAGAGACACCAAGATGGTGGCCAGAGGCAACGGTGAAAAACAATCATGAGACGAAATCAAAGAAAAAGTCTGGCAATATGAATAATCAGAGTAAGATCAACTACCCCCAAGGAACAACGGGGCAAACACAGCACAAGATCCATGCAGAAACAAATAGCTGAGATGTCATAAATTGAATTCAGAATCTGGATAGCAAATAAGATCAAATTAGAATTCCAAGCAGTAACCCAAAAGATGTCTCAAGAATTCAATGAATTCAAACCAACTGACCAAAGATTTTGACACATTGAGACAAGAAGTTGCAGCCCTCAAAGATCTAAGAAACACAGTAGAATCCCTCAGTAACAGAATGGAGTAAGCAGAAGAAAGGATTTCTGACGTTGAAGACAAAGCTTTCGAATGCTCCAAAACTCTCAAAGAGGAGGAGAAATGGAGGGCAAAAATAGAACCCTCTCTCAGAGAGCTCTGGGATAATTTGAAGAAAACCAATATTCGTCTGATAGGGATCCCCGAAAGCAATGAAGTGGCTTCACAAGGCACAGAGTCTCTTCTTGTTAGAGATTATGAAAGAGAATTTTCCAGACATGCCAAGAGATTCTGAATTTCAGATAGCTGACAGTTACAGAACTGACATTCCCCAGACACATCATAATCAATTTCACTAAAGTTAATATGAAGGAAAAAATCTGAAAGCAGCCAGATGAAAGAAAACCATTACCTACAAGGGGAAGAATATTAGAATAACTGCAGATCTCGCTAATGAAACCTTACAAGCTAGAAGAGGATGGTCATTGACTTTTAATCTCATAAAACAAAATAACTTTCGACTCAAGATCCTGTACCCAGCTAAACAGAGTTTCATTTATGATGGAGAAAATAAATACTTTAATAACATTCACATGTTGAAGAAATTTGCCACAACTAAACCAGCTCTCCAGGATGTTCTCAGACCCATCCTACATAAAGATGAGCATAATCCTCCACCACAAAAGTAAACCCACCCAGAAAATTTTGATCAAATTACAACTTCCACAGTCGCAAAAGGATTGCAATTATACAACAGATTATATAAAAGATCAATAAATCAAAATGCCCACCGGACTCTTGAAAGGGTTATCAATATTCATGATTAATTTGAATGGTTTAAATTGTCCTCTAAGGAGCCACACTTTGGCTGACTGGATACAAAAACTCAAGCCAAATATCTGTTGCATATAAGAATCTCATCTTACAGTAAATGAAAAATATAGACTCAAGGTGAAGGGATGTCATCTATAATCCCGGCAAATGCAAAGCAGAAAAAAGCAGGCATTTCAATCCTATTCACAGATGCAATGGGCTTTAAACCAACCAAAATAAGGAAGGATAAGGGTGAACACTTCATATTTGTTAAAGGTAATACTCAATATGATGATATTTCAATTATTAATATTTATGTACCCAACCAGAATGCACCTCAATTTATAAGAGAAACTCTAATAGACATGAGCAACTTGATTTCCTCCAGTTCCATAGTACTTAGAGATTTTAACACCCCTTTAGCAGTGATGGACAGATCCTCCAAAAAGAAGCTAAGCAAAGAAATTTTAGATTTAAACTTAACCACTCAACATCTGGACTTAACAGACATCTACAGAACATTTCATCCAAACAAAACTGAAGACACATTCTTCTCATCAGCCCACAGAACATATTCCAAAATCGACCACATCCTAGGCCACAAATCTAACCTCAGAAAATTTTAAAAAATAGAAATTATTCCTTGCATCTTCTCAGATCATCATGGAATAAAAGTTGAACTCAATAACAACAGAAACCTGCAAACCCATACAAAAACACGGAAGCTAAACAACCTAACGCTGAAGAATACATGGGTTATAGATGAGATTAAGAAGGAAATCACCAAATTTTTGGAACAAAACAACAATCAAGACATGAACTACCAGAACCTCTGGGATACTGCAAAGGCAGTCCGAAGAGGGACATTTATAGCACTGCAAGCCTTCCTCAAGAAAATGGAAAGAGAGTAAGTTAATAACCCAATGGAACATCTCAAGCAACTGGAGAAAGAAGAACACTTCAACCCCAAACCCAGAAGAAGAAAAGAAATAACCAACATCAGAGCAGAATTAAATGAAATTGAAAACAAAAGAACTATACAACATATCAATAAATCCAAAAGTTGGTTCTTTGAAAAGATCAATAAAATAGATAAACCTTTGGCCGCCCTAACCAGGAAAAAAAGAGTAAAATCTCTA
>CAUYPK010095837.1:0-20898 GCA_963574355.1 Loris lydekkerianus | reverse complement strand
TGAGAAACTGGGGCCCTGTCTGGTGTGGTGGGGCTCAGTGGTTCTGTCTTGTTTTCAGCTGGTTTCGGTTTGACCCTAGTGTAACATTTACTCTGGGTTGAAGTCTCAGCTGTGGGGAAAAACCAGCGGTTACGTCACCCTTCCTGCCCACCTCTAGCACCAATTAGAAAAGGAAAATCAAACCTTCCTATAACTAGACACCCAGGGCACCGCCTGAAAAGTCCTCAGTCTATTGGCTCAGTTCAGAAGGTCCAAATCAATTGTCTCAATCGGCACCTATCTCGGGTGGGAGAGTTCAAGAGGTCTCTGGGGACTGGATCTCAGAGGGCTGGTGACTACTCTGATATGGCTTACTCCAGTGCTGCGTGGAGTCAGGAGGAGCCACCTAGCAAATAAATCAGTCTGGGAAGGTTGATGTCTCCTTCCCCTCTTTGCCACTCCATTGGACCCAGTCTCTGGTATCTCTGCAGATGGCTGACCCAGTTGCCTGTAGTGAACAGATACTCCAGGGGTTTTCACCTGCCTAAATCGCAAGGAAATTCGCTAGGCCTCTGTAATCTGCCGCTATTTAGCAGGAGGAGGTGAGGCCTGACATCCTTGGGTGCTTGATGAAGGTGGGGGGGTGTTCACTCAGACTTACCCCCACCCCTGATTGATGTTGCTAACAGAACAGAACAGAAAAGGATAACTTTGTGGAATTCTGCCTCTGTTTCTGCTAAAATCGCCTGCAGAAGACAGTCTGTTCTGAGTTCAAAGGTCTTTGCTGCTGGAGGTTTGTATTCAATTACCTCTCTGAGTAGGCCCCTACCTGGAAGCTTTCCAGGTTTGTGAGCAGTGTCAGGCAACTCCTTTACTCACGTGTGGCCTCCTCTGGTTGCCCAGGGAGACAGGGGGTGTGGCTTCAGAATATCTAGAAGTGAGCTGTTTTGCTGTTAAAAACAAACAAACCAAAAAACGGCTGTCGATCCTCCTCCAGGAACTGCTGCTGTGGTGTGGGCACCCATGCCG
Source organism: Loris lydekkerianus (assembly GCA_963574355.1). Classification (NCBI taxonomy): domain Eukaryota; kingdom Metazoa; phylum Chordata; class Mammalia; order Primates; family Lorisidae; genus Loris; species Loris lydekkerianus. The sequence continues at coordinate 19,890 of CAUYPK010095837.1, read as the reverse complement.
CAGTTTATGCTCTGTCCACACCCCTCGAGAGATCACCCAGAAATCCAGACTACTGGGGGACAGGCCTCCAGATTTGAGAGTGGGGGTCAAGGAGAGTGCTCCAAGCCCAGAGCTGCAGCCCACAGTTTTGTGCCTGGCCGCACCACTGCCAGAAGACAGCCACCACTCTGCATCTCTGGGAAGCACCACTCTGTAGCGGTTCCCTTCTAGCTGACTGTCATCTCCTCGCTTCCGTGCCCCAGAAACAGCGCAGCTCAGGCACTGAGCACCCCACAAGAAATCACCCAACAATCCGGACTCTTGGGGGCAGGCTCCCAGATCCCCGAGTGGGAGTGGGAGGGAGTGCTGGGAGCTCAGCACTGGAAACGGGGAAGCTTCAACTGCACTCAGTTTTATGCCTGGCCGTGTTGCTGCCCAAGGAGGGCTGTTGCACCGCGATGCAGGGAAGTGCCCCCGAGACATGACTCCCCCTCAGCTGAGTGTCCTCTCCTCGCTCGCGTGCCTCAGTGTCAGTGCTGACCAGTCGCAGCTCGGGCACTGTCCGCTCTCCTGGAGAAATCACCCAAGAATCCAAACTCCTGGGGGACAGGCCCCCAGACCCCTGAGTGAAAGTGTGAGGGGGGGGAGTGCTGGGAGCTCAGCGCTTCAAACGGGGAAGCTACAGTTTCACTCAGTTTTATGCCTGGCCGTATTGCTGCTCAAAGAGGGCTGGTGCACCCTGCCATAGGGAAGTGCCGCCATGACGTGACTCCCCCTCAGCCGAGTGTTCTCTCTCCTCACTCCTGTGCCTCAGAGTCAGCACTGATCAGTCGCATCTTGGGCTCTGTCCACACCCCTCAATAAATCACCCAAGAATCCGAACTCCTGGGGGACAGACCTCCAGACCTCTGTGTGAGTTGAGGGGCATGCTGGGTTGCCGGCAAAGATATTTAAAGTTTTATACAGTTTTATGCCTGGCAAGGAAGCACTATGGCACCTTACTAGGGGAGGTAGGTCCAGTTTTTAGAAGGTCACTCCCGTGAAGTGAAGTGGGAGGGCCTTTAATTTCTGCCCTTTTGTTTGTGGAGCTCTTGAGCCGGTCTTGTGGGGGAGGGGGGACTCCCGTCCACTTGGTGATGGATTTTGTACCTTTTGTTTGCATCCTTGTGGTCTCAGCTCACCTCAGCAGTGTTGATGTGCGTTCTTCAACCTTCTCTCTTGGTACAGCTCGAATCCTCCAGGTTACTTACTACATTTTTGTCCCTTAACTCTCTTTCTGGATAGGAGCCTCTGTGGAAAGCTGGCTTCAGTCCGCCATCTTGTCTCCCACCCCAGGGCTGGAACTTTGGAGCAGCTTTGACTCCTGGGGGGTGCATTCAGCAGGCTCTGTACAAGTCCCACACCAACACTGGGGAGTCAGCAAGGGACCACTGCCAAGGGAGAACGATGCTGCTCTGCCCATGAATGCTAAGATCACTTCTATTCCCCTCCTCTGACACCCAAACACCTTTGATTTTCACTTTCCTCCAGCTATATCTCTCTTCTTCCAACCTACTTGACTTTATTTTATCACTCAGATTTATTCATTCCACAAACATTTATTAGGCATCCGATTTTCGCCATACCTCCGTCTGCCCCTTCCTCATTTCTATCTGAAACTGCTCTGGACAAGGTCATTTGTTTGTTGTTAAATCTATGGACACGGTCCCAGAGCTTTCTCTACAGCACCTGAGACTGTTGACTTCTTTGTATTCCTAGAACATTCTCATGCCTTAATTTCCTTAATAACCAGCCCCACTACAGGTTCTGCTCCTTCTTCTGATGCTTCCTTCTTGGTCTTTTTATTATTCCTTGTTTTTTTTTTTTTGCTCTTCAATGTTGGAATTCCTCAGGGTTACATGCTTACCCTGCTTCTCTTTTAAATCCTACATACTTCTCAGGATTACTTCATCTCTTCTTAAGCCTTCAGCCATCACTTAAAATGCAGAAAACTCCAAGGGTTAAATTTCTAGCTTGTATACCTCTTCTGAATTCCAGACACATTTAATGAACTATTTACAGAATACAACCACCTGTTCCAGTTACTATAACTGTGTAACAAGTCATGTCCAAACTTCATGGCATAAAACAATTATTTGGACACTCAGAAAGGGTACAGCAAAGACAGTTGTTTCTGCTATATGGTGTCTGGGGCCTCAGCCGGGAAAAATTAAAAGGTGGAACAATTTGACAGCTGGAGATTGGAATCTGTCTCGATGCATGTGGGTAGTGGTTGATGCTGGCAATTGGCTGGGTCTTCTTCTGGGACTTTTGGCCAGCACACCTCCAAATGGCTTTTGCTTGTGGTCTGGAATCTCTCTCTGCATGGTAACCTCAGGGCCACTGTAGTTCTTAGATGGAAACTCAGGGCTCCAAAGGTGAGTGTCCCAGCTCACAATGTAAAAGTTGCATTGCATTTTATGATCTATCCTCAGAAATCACTCAGTGCCACTTCTATCACTTTATATGAGGTAAAAGGGAGCCACAATCCTGCCCACATTCAAAGGGAGGGGAATTAGACTATATCTGGGACAGGACAGTGGCAAGACTGTCAACTAGCCAGCAGGACAGGAGCTACTATTGTAGCCATCTCTGGAAAGTGCTGCCGTCACACCCTCTCCTCTCCTGTGCTCACCGTCTTCCAGGTACACCAATATATTCATAGTGCCAGGAACACTTTCTTTCCTTCATGCTTTTGCACATTCTGTTCCATCTATAGCACTGTTCCTTGCATCTAACTCACCAACAACAACTACAGCAGAACCTCCATACTGACCACCTTCCTATATTGGCCACCTCCTTAAGTTGACCTAATTTTCATAGACCAGATATACACCCACATGGACATATCAGAACAGTAGGCCTAGTTCCTTGTGTTGACCACTTCTGTATGTTGAGTTTGTTACCGTCCCCTAGGTGGTCAATTTACAGAGATTCTACTGCATTTGTCCTTCAAAGCTCATCTCAGATGCCATTTCATACAGATTCAAGTTTTCCCTTAGCATAGGCACAAGTGGCCACTGCTCCATCTTGCTTTCCTTCTCATTGGTCCCCTTTACTCACCAACAGTTGTATGGGGGCAGGGTGACATCCCACGCATGAACTTTGAGTCACTTAGCCTGAGTTCAAATCTTGGGTCTGCCATTTACTGCTTGTGAGAGCTTGAGCAATTTGCTTACTTTCATATAGCTTTAGTTTCTCCATCTACAGAAGGAAGAGGGTATTACATGCATTTTATAAGCTTGAGGCTTTATATGAGAAGATGTGAAGATGTTAGCCCATAGGTGCTTCAGTAAAGTGTAGCTATCAGCATGATCCTGACAACAACTGTATGGGTCAAAGATTAATTTTTAAAACTTGCATTAAAATTCAAAAATTTCCCCTCTACTTCTAAGATGCTACATTGCTCAAAAAAAAAAAAAAAAAAAAAAAACTGTAAAGAAAAAATAAACTTCTATGTTTAATACACAGTCATCCATTGTCTTTGTTTCCATGGTTTTGTGTTTTAATGATTATAATCAATGCACATTCAGTATTTAGAGAGCCATTCTTAGGCAGAAGCATTTGCATAGAGTCTTCTATATTTAGCATAGCTAATTATTTCTCCCAAAATGTATGATTTCACTCCTACTGATGTGATGGAAAGTCATTCTGCTCTTAAGAAGACATTTGGCCAAGTTGTCTCTCCTGTGAAGGGCACCTTTCCTTCTGCTGGCAACATTGATCCACGTGGAACAGCCAACTCAGCATAACTCACTACCCACACAGGACTTTCCTTGCTGTTCTTCATTCCATTGTCCTCTGTTTGGCCTTTTGTGTGCTTTTGGTCTGCTCTAGTAATTAAAAGTAGGGTTCCCGAAATTTGTCCCATGGTGGGAAACAGACTCTGTTGAAATATTTGCAGCAAAAGAAACACATGCTTGTGATTTGAGCATGGATTGCTTTTTATTGTTGTTATTTTTATTGTTTTCTTTTTTTTTTTTTTTTTTTTTTTGCGTCTTCTCACTGACTTTTTCTAATTTTCCAGGTAGTTGCTATTTGCACAATTGGTGTGAAGGAGCTGTTTGTTTTATGTATCATTATGCCCAGGAAGAAAAATAGCTTTTAGTTGAAATATCACAGGTAAAATAGACTGAAATTCTAGTTCCATGCCTGTTTGAACAGAGTCTACTCATCAGAAAGAAATAGGAAAAATTGAGAAGGCATTACAGAAAGATAAATGTCTCTGAAAGGCATTGTTGGCTTAGTATATGGAAGATCTTTCTAGAGCCATTCAAAGAATGGAATGAGTCACTTGCCTTAGTAAGCAAGGTGCTCTACATATGGGCTTATTCAATTGCTGGATAATCAGCAAATTGTAAGGAAGGTTTGAAAATTGATGAGCAGTTAGATTAAAATACCTTGCTCTTCTAAGATTTCATAATAAAATGCCAAGACACAAGAGCCCAAGAAGATGTACAACCATCACAATTGCTGAACAGCAACTCTGAGCTGAATCATCTGAACTGTAGAAGTAAGTGATCCCAGAAAAACCATCGCTATAGATGAAAATATTGGTGTCCTTAATTTAGTGTGAAGGTGAGTAGTTTATATGTCACTGGATCACACAGAGGGAAGAGAATTCACAAAAAGAAAAAGGACTTTCTTTCTACAGCTGTCTGCATGTATGCCTATATGTAAGAGCCTATATTAGAACTGTCTGAATTTAATATTTCAAATTCAAAACTGTGTCAGTATTTAGAATAGAGCTATTATTTTAATAGGTTAACAGAGGAGGCCATCAAGAAAGAGTATGCAGGGGCAGCACCTGTGGCTCAAAGGAGTAGGGCAGGTTCAAACCCAGCCCCAGTAAAAAACTGCAAAAAAAAAAAAAGAAGAAGAAGAAGAAGAAGGGCAGGTTCAAACCCAGCCCCAGTAAAAAAACTGCAAAAAGAAGAAGAAGAAGAAGAAGAAGAAGAAGAAGAAGAAGAAGAAGAAGAAGAAGAAGAAGAAGAAGAAGAAGAAAATGCAGAAAGTTTAGAAAAACTGTGGAGCAAGTACAGAGACACCGTGCCCTCACATCTTTAGAATCCTCAGACATCTCTACAGGGAATGTTGTTGGGTAACATGGGCTGGGATCCTGCCTCTTCTTACTGAGCCCTCTGGGGCAGAAGTAGCTGGCTCCAATCCTTAAAGCCACAACCTATTGCTGTGCCTGGGTATCAGGGTAAGAGTCCAAACAGTGTTTAAAATGAGAAATGGCCACAGGGTTTCAAAACCAAAGAGGAACTAGTATATTTAATTCAATCATGTTTAAATGTCACTTCCTTGAATAAACCTTTTCTAGATTTCTGGACTAGATTAGGTCTCCAGTTATTTGCTCCATGACACACCATTCTTTTGTTTGAGAGTCCTTAATATGACTATAATTAAGCAATGGGTTGTGTAATAATGTGTTCACTGCTTCTAAAGAATCTTTACATTCAAAAAGGGAAGGTAACATGCCTTTTTTGCTAGTCCACATATCCCATATTTTCAGCACAGCCCTTGGCACTAGGTAGGGGCTAAATAATATTTATGTAATTAGTTGAATAAAAACTTAGCTCAGATAACTTAGGAGAGAAAATTAAGTGAATGTCACAGCCCCAGCACACAACTCATTCCCAACTCCCAGATCAGTGTGTAGGTACAAAGAGAAAATGAAGGAGAATTGAGGAAGATTATCTGTCACCACATGTTTTCCGAGGGTCTAAGAAATAATGAAATGTGTACCTTTCACTTTTTGTCAGGATATTTACCATATTTCCTCACCTTACTCATTCAATGACTATTTTTTGAGTGCCCATGAGAACCAGACATGAGGTTAAGTGCTGAAGGTCCAAACAGTGGGAAATATACAGATAAGGATGGCTCACTTCATTTTACCTGCCTATGCCCCTTTGGTAGTAGTAGATTGCAATTTCCAAAATGTATCTCCAAGTTAAAGTGAAGTTTTCAGGCTTGCCTCGAAAATGTCCCTTCCAGTAAGCAAGACATTGATGCAACATTAGGTGAGTGTCAACATTTAACATTCTTTTTTGAAATTTACTTTATCTCCTGAACTTTTTGTATAAGTTTGTTCTTATGATCTGCTGGAATTAAAAGAAAAAGCACAATAGTTTCTGTAACTAATTATTATAGTACAGGGATATTATTATTACACTGTATTATTATTATTAGCAGTATGAGCTATTATAGTATTGTTGTTATTATTGTTCCCATATATGCACTGTTCATCAGGGATCCGAATTACATACAAATTTGATCTAAAGATATTCTGAGGAATGTATTTTGTCCATAACCCAGGGACTGCCTGTAAACATACAGGGGAACATTATTCAGTCTTAAAAAGGGAAGAAATTGTGACACAGGTTACAGTGGATGAACCTTGCAGACATTATGCTAAGTGAAATAAACCAGACACAGAGAGACAAATGTTATGGCTTAGCGCTCATAGCACAGTAGTTATTGCACCATCCTTATATACTGAAGGTGGTGGGTTTGAACCCAGCCCCAGCCAGCTAACCAACAATGACAACTGCAACAAAAAATAGCTGGGCATTGTGGCAGCTGCCTATAGTCCCAGCTGCTTGGGATGCTGAGGCAAGAGAATCACTTGAGCCCAATAGTTTGAGTTTTCTGTGAGCTGTGATGCACAGCACTCTACCGAGGGTGACATAGTTACACTCTTCTCAAAAAAAAAAAAAAAAGAAAAAGAAAAAAGAAAGAAAGAAAGAAAAAGAGAGAGAAAGAAAGATACATGAAATACCTAGAATTTACACAAATCAAGACAGAAAGCTCAGGGTGTCTCCAAAGTTGCTCCTACATTTACCCTACACAGGGAAAAGAGGAAATTATAGCTAAATGTACCTTCATAAAAAATTCATTACAAAATTCTACAAAGTATTCTGTATATGTTGGCCACCTATTTGTAAAATTTTGTAATGAATATTTTGTAAATAAAGGTACATTGAGTTACAATTTCCCATTTTCCCTGTATAGGGCTACTTTGGGGCCACCCCCATAGAATGGTGCTTGCTAGCGGCCAAGGGAGAGGGGTAAGGCGGGTTTGTTTAATGGGTCTAGAGCAGGGGTCCTCAAACTACGGCCCGCGGGCCACATGAGGTGGTGTGATTGTATTTGTTCCCCTTTTGTTCTTTTACTTCAAATTAAGATATGTGCAGTGTGCATAGGAATTTGTTCATAGTTTTTTTTTTTTAACTATAGTTTGGCCCTCCAACAGTCTGAGGGACAGTGAACTGACCCCCTGTTTAAAAAGTTTGAAGACACTTGATTTAGAGCTTCCATTTTACAAGATGAACAAGTTCTGAAAATGGATTACACAACAGTGTGAATATGCTCAACACTACTGAACTAGACACTTAAAAACAGTCAAGATGGTAAATTTCATGTTATGGATATTTGAACACAATTAAGTCAGCGTCTTCATTCATGAGCAAAAAAGAAAGATCCTACATTGCAAATAATTTAGAAATTCTATTACAAAAGTTAGCTCTTTTAAATGCCGGGGCTTCTCAGCAAGTTTTCAGAAACATAGGCTCATTTCCACTTACCCTCCACGCTCACTAGCCCTCGGGCAAAAGATTTCTAGACAACTGTGCAAGCAATTCTTTGCATTTGCAATGATTCGAGGAAACGGCAATACACATAGGTTAAGAGACACAGATCTTTTAAACCAAAGTTAATGTTGAACTGAAGAGTAGCGGGTGACATAAGAAAACAAGTGACAAAAATAAGGGAATATATGAAAAGGCTGAAAAAAAGTGGTAAAAATGTGCCTCTTTTCCAATATATGTTTAGTTGACTACATGTTGTGGCCAGAGCCCTGCTCTGAGAGTCAGAAGTTTTGAATTTTAGTTCCAGCCTTGGCACAAAACAAACACCTGATTGTCTCTTTTGGAAAGTGAGGCAAGTGGACCAAATCACTGAGGACGCTGCCCATCCCTCTTCAACACACAGGGAAACATCTTAAGCATCTGTTAAAGCAGAGATTAATCATCTTGCATGTGCATTACTGAACCTCTAACAGAACAACAAATAATTCAATATACTTAACTCTTCAAAAATTGTAAAGAAAACCCCCTCCATTCTGGAACATCATTTTTTATAATCACAAATTTATTTAAGCTGCGGGGTGGTAGACTAGAACCTGCTGTCACAAAGCGTAATTATCTACACATCCCATTGCATATTCTAGTTGAAGATAATTATGCCCACACTCTCAGACAAACAGGTTTCCTCCAACTCCAGAGAGAATCCCAAGTGATGGCCAGTTCTTAGGGAAACCAGTTTTCACTTGGGTAATGTATTAGTCTGCTTGAGCTGCCATAACAAATAGCACAGACTAGGCAGGTTGAACAACATAAATGTGTTCCCTCATCACTGTGGAAGTCCAGATGGAGCAGTCAGCAGGTTTTCTTTCTCCTACAGCCTCTCTCTTTGGCTTATAGACAGCCACCTTCCCCCTCTGTCCTCACCTGTGTGGACACATCTTTGATATTTCTTCTGGTGTCCAAATTTTCTCATGTTATGAGGACCCAGTCATGTGGGAATAGGGTCCATCTAATCCTTTAACGTAATCATCTTGTTAAACTCAATCATCTCTTTAACTCAATTATCTCTGAAAAGACCCTAGCTACAAATATAATCACATTCTATACTTGGAGATTACAGGGGTTAAGGCTTCCATGAATTTTGACACCATCCAGTCCACAGATAGCAGGTGTATCCCCAGAAGCCAGCGGAGGAAAATAAATTTAAATACCTGTGGTGTACTCTGCTCCCAGTGCAGGCGGAAGTGAACATGCTGACAAAGGCTGTACTTGCAGGCCTCATTATCAGCAGGCAGACTTGTCATAGCATCACCCACACCGACCCAGTCAGAGCTCAGGGTCTCTCTCCCAACCCGCTCCTCTCTCCTCACCAACACAGCCTCCCCACCCCATATCACGGGAAGGACTGAGGAAGAAAATGTGTATTTTCCTTTTTCTTTTGGACAAAAACAAATCTTTATACCATGTTTTATTAGTCTTTAGAATAGTTTCTTCATGCTTATCTCATCTAATTCTCAAAAAAAATCTCTGCAAGGTAAGTGATATTTTTATCTGTTCTTACAAACAGAGAAGCCCAGGCTTGGCAGGTTGTGTGGCTTGCAGCAAATGGCAGGGCTGATAAATGGGGCACCCTGACCAGAGGGCACTAATGGGTCTTAAGAACTACTACCAGGTGCTTGTCTTCAGTTTCTGAGCACACTGTTGCTGGATCAAATCAACATTGTTTGCTGAATGCCTGTGTGACTCTCCAGCAAATGTTATAAGTCTGTTTTACTGTAAGAATGATGTAAGCTCCAATACCAGCTCTGCCTCTTTCCTGTCTTGTTTCGTGGTTCAGGCCCTTTTTATTTATTCCTTCAGCAATATTTACCAAGTGCCTATTATGTGCCAAGTACTATTCTAGGCTCTAGGGACACAGCAGTGAGCACAATAGGCATGAGCATCATTCTCGTGGAGTTTACAACTCAGAGGGGAAATAAGTTGCATTACCAAAAGAATTCCAGAGAGTCACAACTGCTAAGAAGAAAATGATACAGGGAAAAGTGATAGCGAATGATGCTGGGGAGAAGGGCAGAACTAATTTAGATCAGATAGTCAGGACAGGCCCCTTTTAAGAGATGAGATTTAACCTGCAACTTGATTGGCAAAAAGATTCTAGACATTTGAAGATCTGGGGGCAAGGGAATGGAAAATATCAAGGCTCTAAGACAAGATTTATTTGATTTTTGAAACAGAAAAAGGGGTCCTGAAAGTGGAGCAGAGTGAAGGAGAGGAGTTGGTAGGAGCGAAATGAGAGAAATCAGCTGGGCTGTATTAACAGGGCCTGTAGGCCAAGGTGACAGAGGTTGAATTTATTCTAATTGAAACCAGAAACCACTAAACTTTTAAGGAGAGTAACATTATCTGATTTATGTTAACTGCTCAGAATCTAACCTCTCTACCCTTCAGTTTTCCCATCTGAAAAATTCGTATGATAATAGTAGCTACTCAATAGTTTTGTTGAGAAGACTTAATTGGTTTTATATGTGGGTCAGTGTGTGTTAGGCACTTTTATTATCCTTAAATGACGAATATAGTAGAAGATGTAAAGGAATGTGAGACATGCCCATGTATTTGATAATTTTGTTAATTTGTAACATTAATTTAGTCTTTATGTTGTTGCTTCTTTTTAAAATGCAATGTAAATTTCCCATGCAAAAGCAGTCTAAATAATTTATGTAGCTACTCTGCCCTTAAGGAGGTGGAGCATAATTTCCCACTCCTTAAGTGAGCACTGAACATAGTAACTTTCTTCCAAAGAGTATAAGGTGGAAAATAGGTGCAAAGGTGGAAAAAATAATAATTTGCAGTGGAAAAACCTGAAAACATTATCTGCGCCAGTGACTGAGATTAACATCAACATTAACATCAACTAGTGACTAGATATGAGGTGATGGGAATGGCATTCTACATCTGTGGTTTGCCACTCCCAAACACAATATCCCAGTCTAATCATGAGAAAATAACATGATAAGATAAATTCCCATAAGATCATAAGATAAACCTGACCAGTATTCCTCTAGGCTGTCAAGGAAAATCTTAGAAACTGTCACAGCCCAGGGAACAAAAGAGACATGATGACTAAACATAATATAGTATCCTAGTTGGGATCCTAGAACAACAACAACAACAACAACAAAGAAAGATTAGAACATTATAGCATTATAACTAAGAAAATAAAAATAAATATGTCAATTAATGACAATATCTCAGTATACTTTTATTAATAGTAACAAAAGCATCATACTATCACAAGATTTGAAAAATAGGAGTAACAGGATATGAGTATGTGGAAGCTCTGTACTATCTTCTCAATTTGTCTATAATAAAAGTGTCCTAAAATAAAAAATTTATTTTAAAAAATACCATGTAGCCTCTTTATGCAAATTGTAGTGAAATAACTCAGGTGCTAACACACCTGGAAATCTCTAAAATTATGACATTTGAACATGATATAATAAGTACAATGATTAGAATATGTTATATAATACTCATAGCTTGCATTAAAGGTATAAATTGAATAAAGATCCAGAGATTTAAATCTGGAGATGTTTGCCACTTCATGACTCAGCTCCACTCCATGGGAAAAGTGGAGAATTTAAACTGTCGATAGAGTCATCTTTTCTTTTCTCTCCAACTTTTTTCTCTTTCTAGTTATATTATCTTTAAAAGGACCTTTCACAACCTGCATCTGTGGTTGTGGCAGAAGCTATTACCTGTTTACTCAATCATATTCTCATCCTCCAAGTCTCACAACTGGGTTCTCTTTTCCAATCCACCCTTGGCCACTTAGCAGTGGACCAAAGACTGGATATGAGCAGGTGTGATTTGTGCCACTTCTCAGCCAGCCTAGCCCAGAAAATCCTCTATGTTAGATCTTCTATGCTCATTCCCCTTATACTGGCCAGACACCCATGCCCAAGGCCACCTTGGAAGCCACATACTAAAGATGGTGGAACCTCCATTAACTTGAATCCCTGTTTGATTTACAGAGCTGAGTCCTCCAGGGCTACCTGGAACTATCTTGGACTTATAATAATTACAATAGTAGGCCTACCCTAACTAATACAATAATGCATTCCATTTCTACAGTCTTGTTATATTAAAAATCTCATCACAAGTGTGTATAACCTAATTTCTGAAAATACGTGGTCCTTCATAGAAAATCTTTACTAGATATTCACAATATCTAGTAAAGATATTACTATTGCCTCTTGTTTAATGGAAAATTTTTCAGTTACCAGTTACATCTGTCTTCTACCTCTCTGTCAAGCAGCAGCATGAAAATCACCGTGTTAGATTGCTGTCTAGTTCAGTGGTTGGTATCTGGAACTCTGGACCTCTATTAGGGATCTTCATGAATTAACTAAATTCCTTTATGTCATTTTTAGAGTCATCTATTCTGTGTTCTTAGCCTACTATTCTTCCCTCAGCAGAGTGATCATCACACCATATTTCCGATAAGTGTCTGTATCCCCCTGCAGGCTCCTAAGGATACCTAGTATCTCGTTCAACTTGAAGTCCCTGATACCTAACTCTGGGACTGGCCTAGGAGGTGCTCAGGGACTTTAATTAATTTGGGAACAGGGATATAGTTTTCTAAACTTACTACTTTAAGACAGAGATAAGAGTCTCCTGTAGGAGTAGTCGTTACTAAGCTTTCAATGACTACAAGTAAGATCTTAACATCCTTTAGGAATGTTTCCCAGGCATTAGCTCTCAGTCACCGGAGCAGCCACTTGAGCTTCACAGCAGTGCTGTGATGTTCACCTTTTGTGCATAGTAGCTCCATATGAATCCTGAGTTCCAATTGAGGCACAGACACAGGCAGCTCCCCACCATCCACAGCCTGATAAGCATCCTGTGATTCATGCCTCTTCTCAGTGCTGAGAGCAGTGTGGGTAGTGCCCATCCTTCCTTGGTATAGGGGCAGGCTCTTCACATGTTGCAGGATCAACTAATATCAAGTGTTGAATTGTTAAATATTGTTTTTAGCACTGTTTTGATTTTGGCAAGAGGAAAGAAGAACACCATGATTTTGTTCACTGTGATTGTTTATTTCACATATGAAAATTTCAGAAAGAAGCAGTCATTTGGTGAGTAAGGGCAAAGGCTTGGAGTTTGATAGATGCAGATTTGAACTGAGAAATAATATTTACCAGCTTTGTGAAGCTGGGCATGCTACTTCACCTCCCTAAGTGTTAGCTTTCTTATCTGTAGAGATGGGGTAAAGACGCCTTAAAGCATTGCTGTTAAGAAAGTCAGCTAATGTTCATGCTAAGCATGGCACCTGTTATGTATTAAATAATTAATACATGTTAACTATGATGATTATTAGTAGTATCATCTTGCTTGTTGTATGATTATATTGCATCTTAATTTTATAGTTGAATGAACCATGCCCTGGGAGTGAGTCACATAGCTAATTAGATGTACAGCAATTGAAATAAATCAGAGTATTCCAAGCCTTCCTCTGGGGCTCCACCCACTGCAACATACAGTTCATTCCCACATTTTGGGTTCTGGAGATTAATGCAGTTTGGAATATGGTGCCAAGAACTTTCAATCAAATTGTAAAGAGAGATATTTAATTTGCCTTGAAGGTACTTAATATGCTAAGCACAACCAAAGGTCTTTGAATATAGGTGGAATTAGAAGACAAGTGGATCACACTAAATTGGACAAGCAGATGTTCCAAAATGATGTCCAAAGAAGTGTCTACAGGAAGAAGCTGGAGGAGGTTATCTGGCAAATAATCAGTCTTGGAAAATGGAAAAGGTAGGTGCTCAAGAAATGTGTATGTAAAATGGAAGGAAGCTGGTCAGAGATGTCTTCCACCTTTAGGGAGCACTGTGGAGGGAAACCTGCAGGAAACAATAACCATTAGTGGAGAGAAGATTCTAAAAGGGTGGGTGCTCACACACCACTGTCTCCAACTGAACTCTCTTTTGTCTCTTTATCTAAGCCATTTAGCCTCATCACACCTCATTAACACAGCTGATGACATTTCCAATCTCTTGCCAACCAACCCAGAAATCTTGTTTCACCCTCAAATCCTCCTGCTTCCTCCTACCCAGCCATCACCAAATTCTGTCACTCCATCCTGAAAAATGAATCCAGATGTGGAAACTGTCCCCAGCTGCCGTCTCCACCTGCCGTCCCCACTGCACTGCCCTGTCAGAACACAGGCTTCACTTGTGGGAAGCATCCTGTTGCAAAGTAGGGCCACTGGCAGCAGGTTTCTACCTCACTCCTCTCTCTTCTAGAGTCATCAGAGCATGAAAGCTGACACAGAAGTCTGTCCATCCTTCAGGGTGGCCCAGGTGTGCTCATGCCTTCACTTTTAGTACTTCTGTTTCCAATAGGAAAACACAGAGGGCACCCAAAAATGAATACACAAGGTGTACATTTGTAAAATTGCAATATGTACGTTTGACTTCTGCAGTTAAAGAGAAACAAGATAAAGCGTATAGGATAACAAACATTACTGGTAAATATATCAAGTGTCACAATTTTAATACAGCTTTTTCCTTTCCTAAAATGTGTATACATCTTTTGGCACCTTCCATAGACATAAATAAGGCCATTAACACAACAGAGTGTGAAATTTATCAGCTACTAAATCAGTGAGAGAGCTGTTAGTTTTATTTGTTTGTAATAAATACATACATCTGGTCCTAGAAGAGGATCTTACTTTGTTTTTAAACTGCAGGAACAACTATGCTGTTAAGAACTCTCCAGATTCTTGTAGACTTCTGCATTATACAATAATGAAGGCATTTGATGGTGTTTGTGTGGATGAGAGTAAGTTAAAAGAATAATACTTCTGTTAGAAAGATGAAACAATTAAATCTTTTATCAAAAATCCATTCCTTGACTGCTACATATTTAATGTTCTGCCAGGTACTATGGTTGTGGTGAAGGAATTTTAAGACCTGGTTCCCTCTCTCAAAGCCCATGTTATCATGTCCTGTTGATAAAAACAAACACACATGACATCATTGGAGAATGATACAAGTTGCATTTTATAGGATTAAGGGGAACAAAAATAAATAAATACATCCATAGAACATGAGTCTAATCCATGATCAACCTGGTTTAGTTTCACAAAACAGCATCTTTCCAGAATGCTAAAATTTAGTTTAGTCCATATTAAATCACTTTGTCAAATTTCAAAGTTTACTTAGTTGACTAATAATTTTTATTTCAAAATGTTGAAAATCCACTATCCCAAAAATATATAGCAGAATTTGATTAGAATTAAGATGGTATTTCTTTCAAATAATTTGCTTTACTGGAGTCAGTTATAAGAAGAAAGATACATCTTCAGAATCATGAGTGTTTGCTTTACAGCAATTGTGAATACTTCAGTGAATTTCATTTTTTTTTTTTTTGAATGAAAATTTTATCATTAAAAAAAATTTTTTTTTTTTTTTTTGAGACAGAGAATCTCACTTTGTCAATCTTGGTAGAGTGCTATGGTGTCACTGCTCACAGCAACCTCAAACTCTTGGGCTCAAGCTATCCTCTTGCCACAGCCTTCCACACAGCTGGACTACAGGCACCTGCCACAACACCTGGCTATTTTTAGAGATGAGATCTTGCTCTGGCTAAAGCTGGTCTTGAACCTCTGAGCTCAGGTGATCCACCTGCCTCAGCTTCCCAGAGTGTTTAATTCTTTTCTTAATAAAGAAATTTTAATGAAAAAAGAAAGAAAATGAAGACAAACAGAGCAAATATAAAATACTTAGAATCATCTCTTCGTTCACATATATGCATTTTTAAACAAGAATAAGATAACATCATGCACCATTTTGTAACCAGCTGTTTTCACTTATTATGAACATTTTTTCACATAAAGGCATATATCTCTTAACATTTTTAATGACTGCTTCATAGTCCATATTTATGTGGACCATCACGTATCTTATGTGGTGATTTTTATAAATTTTGGTCTCAGGATTCCTTCACACTTTTAAAAATTACTAAAGATTCCAAAGAGCTTTTGTTTGTGTGAGTTATATCTGTCAATACTTATCATATTAAAATTAAAACTGAGAAATGTTTAAATATTTTATTCATTCATTAAATCATCATAAATCAATTACATGTAATATAAATAAAATTTTGTGAAAAATAATGAAATTTTCAATATTAAAATAAATTAATAAGAAGAGTAATGTTTTGTGCAAATATATCTAACATCTAACTTAAAAGAAGACAGTTTAATTCTCATATCTGCTTTCATATTCAATCTTTTGTGATATCACACATCATGTAGTCTCTGGAAAACTCCACTGTACAGTCATGAATGAATGAGAATAAAAAGGGAAAATGCTATTTGGCATTATTAAGAAATGAATTTGAGGAGAAAAATATGGCTGAATGAAGCCAGCTTTCCACAGACGTTCCCGTCCAGAGGAAGAGTTAAAGGACAGAAATTTAGCAAGTAGCCTGATGGATTAGAGCTGCACTAAGAGAGTAGGTTGAAGAATGCACATCAACCCTGCTGAGGTGAGCTGCAACCCAAGGATACAAACAAAAGGTACAAAATTCATCACCAAGCGGACAGGAGTCCCCTCCCCCTTGAGAACAGCTCGGAGTACCCCATAAACAAATGAGTAGAGTTAAAAAGTCCTCCCATTATACTCCACAGGGAAGACCCTCTAAAAACTGGACCTACTTCCCCTAACTAAGGTGCCATGGCGCTCTCCTGCCAGGCATAAAACTGTGTAAAACTGTATATATTCTCTACCTGCAATTCTGAGCTCCCAGTACTCCCCTCCACTCTCACTCTGAGGTCTGGAGGCCTGTCCCCCAGGATTCCAGATTCTTAGGTGATTTCTCAAGGGGTGTGGACAGGGCCTGGCCTGCAGCTGGTCAGTGCTGATTCTGCAGCATGTGAGTGAGGAGAGGCCAGCTGAGAGGGGACCACACCAGAGCGGTGGAGCCCCAAGGCACAGAGCAGCAGTCATTTTTGGCAACAATAGGGCTCACCCCCGGATATTCCGGAGCAACACCCCCTGTCTCTCGGGGCAACCAGAGGAGGCAACTACTGAGGAACAGATGTGGGACAGAAATGTAGGCCCCGTGAATAAAGGGTTTGCCTGAGGCAGTACCAGCCTGAGTGGAGTGTAGGGACTAGAAATCACATGCACAGAGCCAGGAGAGGCTGACCCAGAGGACTGCTTTACTGAGCCTAAGATGCACCCTGCTCCCAGGGAATCATCAGCGTAAACAAAGGAGGGCAGGCAGAGCCTGGACCTGACAGGTAACGGTGCTGCAAATACAAAATACAGCAGCACAGACGGGGCCCGAGGCACAGGTTTGGGGAACTCAAAACAGCTTCGCTTCTGCAGGGGAATTTAGCAGGGACAGAAACAAATTCCTGAAAAGTTGTTCTGTTATGTCAGTAACATTAATCGGGATGGGGCTGGAACTGAGTGAACAGCCCCAGCCTCCTGTGGTTGTCAGGCCTTACCTCCCTCTGCCAGATAGAGGCAGAGAGCAGTGACCTGGCTGAGGAGACACAGATTTCCTTGTGATTCAGGCAGGTGCAAACCCCTGGAGTATCTGCTCATTGGAGGCAACTGGGTCACAACCCTGTGGTTATCAGTGACTAGGTGTGACACAGGTGCAAGGTGGGGTGTGACAGAGGTGCATCAACCTTCCTAGACTAATCTATTTGCTGAGTGGATCCTCCTGACCCCATGGAGCACCAGAGCAAGTCATATTTGAGTTGTCAGCAGACCCCTGCAATCTAGTTGCCAGAGACCTTTTAAACTCTTCTGCCTGAGATAGGTGCTCACTCAGACAATTGATTTGGACCTTTTGAACTGAGCCAATCACCCAAGAACTATCCAATTGGTGCCCTGGGTGTGTGGTTGTAGGAAGGTTTGATTTTCCTTTTCCAATTGTTGCTTGTGTGGGGTGGGGTTACTTAACTGCTGGTGTTTCTCCACAGCTGAGACTTCAACCCAGAGTAACCATTTCACTAGGGTCATACAGAGACCAGCTGAAAACAAGACAGAGCCACTTAGCCCCACCACACCAAACAGGTTTCAAGTTTCTCAGGCTGTAGCACTGTACAGGTCCTCGGCAAACCTCCATGAGAAAAGACAAATAGGGTAAAATAATTATGGGGCGGAATCAGCAAAAAAAACTCTGGTAACATGAATAACCAGAGTAGATCAACCCCCCCCCAAAGGAAAGATATGGCAGACTTAACTGAAGATCCCGTTCAGCTTGCCAAGATGTCAGAAATAGAATTCAGAATTTGAATTACAAACAAGACTAATAATGGAGGAAAATTTGGAATTAGAAATTCGAGGAGAAATTCACAAGTTGTCTCAAGATTTCAACAAATTTAAAGATAAAACTACCAAAGATTTTGACACACTGAAGCAAGAATTTGTGGTCCTCAAAGATCTGAAAAATACAGTAGAATCCTTCAGTAACAGAGTGGGGCAAACAGAAGAAAGCATTTCTGACATTGAAGACAAAGCTTTTGAACGCTCCCAAACTCTCAAAGAGGAAGAGAAATGCAGAGCAAAAACATATCATTCTCTCAGAGAGCTCTGGGATAATTTGAAGAAGGCTAATATCTGCCTCATTGGAATCCCTGAAAGTGATAAAGTGGCCTCACAAGGCACAGAGGCCCTTCTTCATGAAATTATGAAAAAGAATTTTCCAGACATGCCTAGAGATTCTGAAATTCAGATAGCAGACAGTTTCAGAACCCCAGCACAACTCAACCCAAATAAGACATCCCCTAGGCATATCATAATTAACTTCACTAAAGTTAATATGAAGGAGAAAATTATGAAAGCAGCCAGAAGTAAGAAATCCATTACCTACAAAGGGAAGAATATTAGAATGACTGCAGATGTTTGCTGAAACTTTTCAAGCCAGAAGAGGGTGGTTGTCAACTTTTAATCTCATAAAACAAAATAACTTTCAACTCAGGATCCTGTATCCAACTAAACTGAGTTTCATTAATGATGGAGAAATTAAATACTTTAATGATATTCACATGTTGAAGAAATTTGCCATAACCAAACCAGCTCTTCAGGATATTCTCACACCTGTCCTCCATAATGACCAGCCCAATCCTCTACCAGAAAAGTAAACTTACTCAGAAACTTTTGATCAAACTCCAACTTCCACAGTGGTGAAAGGATTAAAAATGTCCACTGCACTTTCGAAAAACTCAATACCCAAAATGTTACCAGACTTATCAATATTTTCCATTAATGTGAACAGCTTAAACTGTCCTCTAAAGAGGCACAGGTTAGCTGACTGGATACAAAAACTCAGGACAGATATTTGCTGCATACAAGAATCACATCTTACCTTAAAACATAAATTTAGACTCAAGGTGAAAGGATGGTGGTCCATATATCAGGCAAATGGTAATCAGAAAAAAGCAGGTGTTACAATTCTATTTGCAGATACAATGGGCTTTAAACCAACAAAAGTAAGGAACGATAAGAATGGTCACTCATATTTGTTAAGGGTAATACTCAACATGATGAGATTTCAATTATCAATATTTATGCACCCAACCAGAATGTGCCTCAATTTATAAAGGAAACTCTAACAGACATCAGCAACTTGATTTCCTCCAGCCCCATAATAGTCGAAGATTTTAACACTCCCTTGGCAGTGTAGGATAGATCCTCCAAGAAGAAGCTGAGCAAAGAAATTTTAGATTTAAACCTAAACATCCAACATTTGGATTTAACAGACATCTACAGAACATTTCATCCCAACAAAACTGAATACACATACTTCTCATCAGCCCATGGAACTTACTCCACAATTGATCACATTTTAGGTCACAAGTCTAACCTCAGTAAATTTAAAGGAATAGAAATTACTCCTTACATCTTCTTCGACCACCATGGAATAAAAGTTGAACTCAGTAACAACAGGAATCTGCATACTCATACAAAAATATGGAAGTTAAATAACCTTATGCCGAATGAAACCTGGGTCATAGATGAGATTAAGAAGGAAATTGCCAAATTTGTGGAACAAAATGACAATGAAGACACGAATTATCACAAACTCTGGGATACCGCAAAGGCAGTCCTAAGAGGAAAATTTATAGCACTGCAAGCCTTCCTCAAGAGAATGGAAAGAGAGGAAGTTAACAACTTAATGGGACATCTCAAGCAACTGGAAAAGGAAGAACAACCCCAAACCCAGTAGAAGAAATGAAATAACCAAAATTAGAGCA
>CAUYPK010095836.1:0-14572 GCA_963574355.1 Loris lydekkerianus | reverse complement strand
CATTCATAGTACCCAAAGACGGGTAAGATCACTCTGCGTTCAGTCAACCTAAGACAGGGACCAAACCATTGATGTTTGTATCCCCATGACGGGTAAAACTGAAACTGCAAGAGCAGGCAACCTAAGACAGGGGCTATGTTTTTCCACCATACAAAAAACAAAAGAGGGAATTTTTGGGCCCTGCCATGTGCCTGAGGCCTAGTGCAACTTCCCGAGCCTAACTAGAAGTAGATCCATCGAGCTACTTCCATGTGGCAATGACTCAGCAAGGCCATGCCTAAAACTGCCTCTACCTAGAAACAGCAAAGGTGGTACCATGCCATTGGCCCAACCCTGTCACACACCTCAACCC
This sequence comes from Loris lydekkerianus, assembly GCA_963574355.1. NCBI lineage: Eukaryota > Metazoa > Chordata > Mammalia > Primates > Lorisidae > Loris > Loris lydekkerianus. The sequence goes on along the minus strand of CAUYPK010095836.1, from coordinate 14,220 downwards.
CCGCCTCCTTTCCCCACCCATTCCCCATGCTCTATATAAGTGGCTGCTTGACGCAATAAAGTTGAGTTCCTGCTTCGACAGAAAAAAATAAAAATAAAAACAAAATAAAATAAAATAAAATAAAATAAAAACTTCAACACATGAATTTCTGAGATAAACAAACATTCAGACCATAGCAGACCCTGATCTTATACTATATTCAAAAAATTAACTCAAAATGGATCAAAGACTTATACGTGGGAGTAAAACTATAAAACTCTTAGAAGGAAACATAGGGCAAAAGACTTATGACAAGCATTCTTCTACAATTCTGGTTGCAACATACAAGATTCTTTCAATCTTCTAAAGAATAGTTTCTAAATACTCAACAAAACTTTGAAAGTATCCCTATTGCTTCTCCTTGTGGAGGAATATGCACCAAATTAATGCCCTTGGGTATCTATTTCCAAGTCAAGTACAGTGCATGTACTTTACAAACATTTACTCATTTCTTTCTCCAATCCCACAGGAGCAATGGTGCCCCCTTGACATAACTTGCCCATAGCATGACTGGCTTTCTCAGGCTGGTTTCATAGGAATTATTTCATATATCTAAGAATCAAATCTCAAATTTTCAACAATTTTTCTAGTCACACAGTGAACAGGCTTTGATGCCTTCAAATCCTTCCCTAGAGGATTTTTGAGGTCTTTCCAAAAGAGACAGCCTAATTATTGAGCAGCTAGTAGGTAACAAAGATGGGACTCAAATACAAGCTTATTTGAACATGAATGTTATCATTCTTTACAAACCACACAGTCTGTCCTAAACAAGACCAACAGATGCTTGGACCCATAGGCCTGACTAGTTTTTGAAATTATAAGCAAGTATTAACACATCTTTCAATAAATAGTTCAATAGCCTTTCACTGTCATGCTCACTCCCATTTTCCAGGCAAGAGAACAGTGCACTAGATGCTGTCAGACTTGGTTTTCAGCACAGGAAAGGGTCCTCTGAAGTTAAATAAACTCCTGGAGAAGGTCCTACCATAGATGGTACACAGTGATTATATCATACATAATTGAACTGTAAGAGTAATTAATAACTGAGTGCTCTCTAAAATAGTAAAATATGCTATAATCTGAAAGCATGGAAATTTGTCTTTTAAGAAACTAACTGGTTCGCTTTCTCAGGCCAGTTTCATAGGAGCTTCTTTATAGACCTAAGACTCAGATCCCAAGTTTTCAATAATTTTTCTAATCACACAGTGAATGAAGTTTAGTGCCTCTGCATCCTTCACTGTGGGATTCCTGAGGCCTTTCCAAAAGAGACAGCCTAATTATAACTGCCAACATTGCAGAGAAATTGCATCACTCCTGCTACATACTTCAGCAAGGAAATGGAACAGACAGAGGAAGGAGTTTCATGTTGAGGGAAGGAGAGTAGAGTAAATGACTAATGCTTGCGTACCTCTGGAAAAGATATAGAAGTTTTGCTCTTGAGCAAAAAGATAAGCATGTGTATTGTATTAAAATCAAGCCCACTGACTGAAACAGGATAGCCTAGAAATAGTTCAGAAGCACAGGACACTTGAAACTTGAAAATGTACTTTCAAAGAGGTTATTTTTATAAACCAAATATGCACAGGAAATATTATTATTCTATCCCTGTTCCATAGCCTAAAGATCTGTATTGTCCAAGCACAAAGACCTTCTTGGACTGAATCCCAGTCACAGCTGGTTTACTTACAAATCATGAAGACCCTACTAAATGTCATCTTGTTCCAGATAGCACTTCCTATAACTCACCTCCACTCCTATTTCCAGGATAAATGGTAACTCTTTTGCTCTCTCTCTGAACTACTAACCTACATTCTCACAAAATGTAAACTACAAAGTTTAAAATAATTTCCATTTCTTTATATTCAACTTATGTCTACTTGAAATATGAATTTTTAATTTCCACAAAACCTAAAAAGTTATATAGCTTTATCTGTGAAATATGCCCTAATCATTCAGTAGACTTGTAATTCCTATCATTTGAGAAATTTCTAGTGTATTTCAGTTCATGCTTAATAATAAGCTTTAAGAAAGTGATACAACATCTCTGGAGGGATACATAGCATCATACCTACAGTTAAATGTGCACACTTCCTGGCATCATCAGTTTCATGCCTATAAATTAATGTTTCTTAGAAGCATTGATACAAATGCTCAAAAATGTGAGTGTCAAGATGTTTACTGCAGCATGATTTTTAATATCAAATTTTGGAACCAATCCAAAGAACCATTAACAGGATAATGGTTAAATCAATTATGGCACAAGTATATTAGGAAATACTATAAAGAAGTTAAAAATAATGAATATGGAGATGGATGGATGTCTAGGACATATTGCAAAGTAAAAACAAAATCAATTCACAGAAGAATGTGTATATGATACATTTTTTAAAAGTCTATTTGTGCATATATATATGTGTAATTATTATACATAATCCATTATTGCCACTTTTTTCCTTTGGTGGAGAAAGAGAAACAATTGGTATTATTTGAAATTTTACAAAAACATACAACGTTCTACTAGCAATTTTTATGTATTTTTTTAAAACTGTATCTCTGAAAATATGGCTCAATTGTTCCTTTTACCAAATATTTCAACATATCTAGATTAGGTAACAATATAAATTTTCCAGATGTTTTATACACACAGATGTGAATATACAGTCACAGATATTTTTAAACAAACATTTAAAGAACTTCCGCTTCTAAACATTAAGAACAAAATTTTACCAATGGAATATTTTCTTCGCTAATATGATTTCCAATTTGAGGAAAACAAATTCCTCAGATAAATTAAAGCCCTGAATAAAGGATGGCCTACTGTTTACAGGGTCATCACATGGAGAGAGCATCAGCAGTAACTAGGCATCAAAGGAAGAAAAACGTGCTGGAATAAACTTGTTACAGAAGGGAAACGCTTTAGGCTCAGAAATTCAATAATCATGCAACTATATAGTTCCTGTTTCTTTAAGAGACTTTAGGTTTAGCTTTTGGGGGGGATCATTTAGGAGAGAAATACTTTTTATTCTTAGTCAAAGAAACCCTTCAATTATTATCCAAGATGGGAGTACTAGTGAGAGACTTTCAGCCATAAATACCGTACTTGGTGTGCCCTCACACTGTGGGTTGCTTCAGCTATATTTTCGTCACTTCTTCAGTCTCCCCTTAAAAGATACTATGCCCCATGACAACCAATTTTAACTGTGCCAGGCAGGGCAGAAAATAGCCACAGGTTACCAAAACGACACTCAACTAAATGTATTTTGTTATTTTTATTTGGCAGTTGAGGGAATGTGCAAGAAAGTATTTAATAGAAACGTGTTAAGGGACATGACCACATTAATAACACAACTGATCATTAAGTGTTTTTGCTTTTCACTCAAGTATACATAGAGAATGTTAAAAAGAATCCCAGGGATTGGTAGACTCTGCCATTAAAAATTCATCTACACATATGAAAGAGATTCAGTAAGTGCAAATCTTCAGATCTGCAAGATGCCATAATTTTTAAAATGTCCTTTTAAAAAGACATTTATACTATGCAGCACATTTCTGCAAAATGTGACTTGATTACAAAGTCCTCGGCAACTTACATGACTTATTTTAGGAGACTGAGTCACTTCCCCAAAGTTTTACAGCTATCTCTTGTCAGTGACAAAATTCTAAAGCTTGAAAGCTCTCAAGGAAATGAACCAAAACATTCTGAAAAAATCATTCTCTGCAGGAAAGATAAGCATGGCTATCAGACCAGCCAGCTCAAGAAGGACCCAGGGAGGCAGGAGGACAACATGCCCAAGGGCCTCAGAGGTTTGAAGGAAACTTTTAAAACATTAAAAACAAGAACACGCTCGTCTCCAGCTTAGGCTATGGAGCAGATGGTAAACCAGACATATTGGAAAGTTGTCACTCAGGTCGTCCTGATAGGCATGATGTCCTGCCTCAGCAGCACACCGTCAACCTTTTCTGTAGCATCCAGACCCTTCTGAAATCACGTCACGCTGATATGGGCTAGCCCTTACATCTACCTGAGACCAATACTTGAGTAACATACACACACAGTGGAACCTAACTGACTATGGGGGGCTAACCACATTATATTGGATTTTTACTAGATGCAAATAAGTGCCAGGGAAAAGTCTTCTGTTTGAATCCGTACAACAGCTTTCTCGTGATTTGGAGTGTCTGTAGCACGTTGTATACACTTGATGTTTTTAACCATTGTGAACAGGTGAGGAGAAACACGGCACTGGAGTTGGAGACTGGGTATGAGTCCCAGACTGTGAACTTTGATAGCTAAGAAAACTCCATACTTCTCCCTATGACCCTCCTCTCCCCACTCCCCCATGAATATGTACTCCCTCGCTTCTTTGTACAATGTCTGCCAGCATTATTTAAGAATGAAGAGATTCTGCAAAGTCCCTTCCTATTATGTTCCCATTTCCCAATACCCAGTAACTCTGTCCTGATCATCTAAGAAGGTTCCAAGGGTCTTCTAAAGCCACCCTTAGACAAAGGTCTATAACTTGAGTATTAATGACACTTTTTTTTAATTGTGGCAAAAGTACTCACATTAAATCCCAAAGGAATTTTCACTCCTGGGATTTTCATGTCATCATCTTGGAAACTGCTTCCTGTCTTTTGGCCTATTCAAACACCTCCTGATCTTCTAGGTCACCAGTCAGAGCTCTTACTCCAGACATTCTTCCATCTCAAGCCCTCTAATTCAATATTTCTCCATCAATCACCCCAAGTCATCAATGCTTTCCTTATCCTGCCAGATTCCCTGATCCACTCTTACAATCATCCTCTTGGCAATAGCTCTAACTCCACCTTCCTTCTCCGCTTCCACCATACTCCTATGGCAAAGCACCGTACTCCTATGGCAAAGCACATCAGTGTTTAAACCAGCTCCTACTTTAACTATACCTGCCACCAGCTGGTAGAAAAATAAAACAAAATTAAACATAAGCATGAGTGCTCACTGGTCTTGCTTTAGACTCAAATCATGCATGGGACTCAACACTGCCAGGCAACCCTGCGATCCTGCTCTAATTTATGTGCTCTCCCATTTCCCTTGGTGATGACTTCTCATGTCTGCCTCTCTCCTCTACCTCCCCACCAACTTCAAATGCATAAAAAACAGAAGCAAAGAGATCCATCTTTTCATTGCAGACCTACCACTCACCTGCTGTACCTCTTCTCTTCTTTCCATTTTGCTATTCTGGATGAAGTGTCTCTGCTCCTATTCAAGTTCAAAGCCCCTGACTTGGACTCTCACTCCCATCTGCTTACATCTTCTCAAGGCTTCATCTACTGCAATTGTTTCCTCTCCCATATCCTCAATGTCATATGGACAAAGTCTCCTAGATCATATCCATTAAACCTACAAACATACAAGATGTTTTCTCTTTTTCTGAACGGTCTGGTAGACACTCTCCCATTGCTTTAATCTCCTGCACAGCAAACTTTCTGAGGGAATTATCTACAGCCAAAATAGCCACTTCCTCGCCCCTCACTTTCTCCCCAACCCACCTCATTCCATCTTCTACGCCCACCAACCCTGTCAACAGTCATCTCCCCGACATGTTGTCAAGCCCAGTGGTCACGTCTCTGCTCTTAGATTGCTTGAACTCTTCCTACTTGATTACCCTACTTTCTTCTCATAGCTCCCAGGACACTTCATTCTCATAGTTATCTTCTCTAATTACTCTTTCCCAATCTTCTGTGAGTCCTCCCCTGCTCTTCCTCCACCCAGGACACCCTTCTCTTCTTGAACATACACACTCTCTCAAGGCAACCTCGTCCAGTTCCATCTATTTGCCAGTGATTCTCAGATTCATGAACCTAATTTCCTCCTTCTTGACACATCCACCCGGCGACTAACACACATCAAAAGTTGACAGGGCCAAAATAGATCTTGACAACCTCTCTTCGTCCTCCTCTTCCCTGCAATTTCTCTTTCTTCAGTAAACTGAGCTACTCTAGCTGAAAATCAAAGCACCATCCCTGATTTCCCACCCAACTTTGAGCCACGAGGAGTTTCTGTTGACACCATCCTCAATAATACCCTACACACTTTCTATTCTGTCAGCTCTTCTACTATTAGCCCAGTATAAGTTCGTGTTCCCTCTCACGTGTGCTGCTGTAAGAGTGACCTGTAATCTTTTCTCCAATAGCAACCAGAAACATCTTCTAAAAAGTCAAACTGTATCAATCTCTTCCTTATATGCCTTTAGGGTCTCCATGACACTGGGAACAAAGCCCACACTTCTCACACTGGCTTACCAAGTTCTCTGTGGTCTGACTCTTGCCTATTTTCTCTGACCCCATCCTGTCTTATTTCCCTGTCCTTACAGTACTCCAGCCACACTGGCCCTCTAACTGGCCCTGAAATCTGCCACACTTGCTCCTGCTTAGTGCCTGTGCTAGGACCATTCATCACCTGTGCCTATATCAGAACCGTGCATTGCCTTTGCCTAGAAAACTCCTCCCCGGGATGGTGCTGAAGCTTCTGCCTTCGTGTCATGCAGCTGGAACATCATTTTTCAGAGGCCTTTCCCAATCTAAAGTCTACTGAGTCATTCCTACCACATTACCTTGTTTTTATTACCCACATTGCATTTACTTGAAATATTATGTGATATTTTTCTTGTATATTTGTTTATTCTCTGTCTTTCCCCTTCACAGGAGGGAGCAACTCTGTTTTATTTCCTGCCATATCCCAGGATCTAGAAGTACCCCAGGATCTAAGCATCAAGAGCAAACTCAATAAATATTTAGCAATGAACGCTTCTAAGTGTGCTTAGTCAAAAAATATGAGCTTTCTGATTTTAAAAAAAAAATTGTATTTGCAAAATGAAAATACTATACTGAAGTTTATGTGACAGATGACACTTTCAACAATTTCATAGACATTTGCTTAATTCTCCCAATAATATAGGAGGTCTTCATGATCCGTCCTTTCCCCAACACAGGCAGAAAACTGCTAAATGAACTGCACCAGGTCACACAGTCAGGCAGTGCCAGGACTAAAACCTAAATGGCTAGACTGCTTGCTCCGTGTTCTTACTACTAAGCTAACAAACGAAAATTACGTATTAAACCGGATCATTTCTGCCATCGTGTGCCCTGTGTGTGTGCTGTACTCAGAAGATTATATTGAAGTTACCTGTTCACATGCCTCTTCTCCCACAGGCTGTATGTTCCTATAAAACAAAGTTGATGTTTTATTTATCTGTATATTCCCAAGGCCTATCTCACTGCCTGGCATATTGGAGGTGTTTAAATGTTTATTGAATTTAACTGACTACTCACATCAGAGCCAAGTCTTCCTCTCAATGCAAAACATATGGGTTATTCTAGCTCAAGACTAAAAACTTTACTCTGAATATATAAAACCTTTGATGATTTTTTTTTGTTTGTTTGTTTGAAAAGCCCTAAGTTTCATATCATCCAGCACCTTCTGGGATCCTTTCACTGACAATTTATGGGTTACAAGACGCAGGACGTTAAAAGAGCACTCGACAGTTCTCTAAATCAGTACTCCAACTCATAACCTGCTCCTTTATGTGGTCAGAAAGGCATGCAGAAGCTATAAGATTCATTCAATCTGAAGTCACAGGCTAGTGACACACGCTGTTTTTTTTTTTTTTTTTTTCTTTTTTCCCCTGCATACTCTGATGTGAAGAAAAAGAAAATTAGTCACAATGGTGTAATGGAAAGAACACTGAATAAGGTATTAAGAATCACCAGTGATAGTCCCAGGGATGACTGCAAACAACTGTGATCAGGTGCAGATGTGTCTCTGTTTCCTTGTCAGAACAGGAATGATGCTCCACCTTAAGGTTCTTCCCAGCTCTAAAATCTGTTATTCTCTAAGCCAGCGGTTCTCAACCAGTGGGTCGTGACCCCTTTAGGGGTTTAACGACCCTTTCAAGGGGTTGCCTAAGACCATCGGAAAACACATTATAATTCATAACAGTAGCAAAATTACAATTATGAAGTAGCAATGAAAATAATTTTATGGTTGGGGGTCACCACAACACGAGGAACTGTATTAAAGGGTCACAGCATTAGGAAAGTTGAGAATCACTGTTCTAAGCAATCATGACTTTTATGATATTGTCCCAGCATCTTATTCTCCCTGGTCTCTAAACCCAAAAGAGCTAGATGGAGAAGTGTCATAATTAGGTTTGGGTGCCAGGGATATTGTCAAATATGAATGAATGAGAAATGAGAAATGCTCCACATGCCTCCACTGGACTTGCTCTCAAGATGCAGAACAGAAACAGAATCTTTATGAACAGCAAATTCTAAGTCCCACAATGCCAGTTTCTAAATGTTTTAGAACCAAAGGAAACATCCCCCTCTTTAGCACCCAGCGTTTATTACTACCACACATAAACACAAGGAGACTACGGACTCTTACGGAGAGATTAGAATCCAAGGAATGCTGGATTCATTTTTAACTGAGCTAATCAATGAATCAGGCCCCTTTTCTTAATCAAGCTATTTTATCCACAACTGTTTAGAAATTTTGCAAGCTGGATTTTAGATTGTTGGTAGTTTCAGATTGGCGATGGTAGAAGTATTTATGTACAGAAATCCATAAACACTATAAACCAGGGATTTTATTTTGTTTTGTTTAAAAAGGAGAACCAGTTCATCAACATTCCACTGAACGCAGTGCTTAGCTGGAAAGACTGAACAAAACAAGCAATGCAGCTCCAACAGAGAATGAAGAGAAGATTCATAAATCAAGAAACCTGAGTTCTAAGGGTTGGGCGCCGTGGCTGACGCCTGTGATCCCAGCCCTCTGGGAAGCTGAGGCAGGTGGATTGCTTGAGCTCGGGTGTTCTAAACCAGCCTAAGCAAGAGTGAGACCCCATGTCTACGAAAAATAAAAAAACTAGCCAGGCATAGTGCAGGCACCTGTAGTCCCAGCTACTTGGGAGGCGGAGGCAGGAGAATCACTTGAGTGCAGGAGTTTGAGGCTGCTGTGAGTAACACAGATGCCATGGCACTTTAGCCTGGGCAACAGAGTGAGACTTTGTCTCTAACAAAAGAAAAGAAAGAAACCTGAGTTCTAGTTCTGATACTTTCATTAGTTAGCCATGAAAACGAAAGCAAGTTTCTGAACCTATGTTTTACATACTAAAATGTAAGAGAAAAACACTTTAGAGTTTTAAAACTTAGGATTTTATAATTCTCTATCTGGGTCACACCTATCCTGACTCCTAAGTTCTCCTTACAGGAAATGCTCCAAGAAACCAAACCTGGGCAGCATGAAGACATTGATCGATCTTCTCACCATTTGCTACACCATGGTTTGGCTCTGTGATGTATTTGGCCAACCAACCATGCTCAACCTGGTCATAGTTTTAAAGTTCCCAAGATCACTTAATTTTTGAGTTGCATCAAAGAAAGTTTCAGAAAGCCTCAAGCCAACTCAGGGTTTTCTTTAGGCGGCTAGAGGCCTACAGTGCATTTCCAGACGTATTTGTCAAGTATGTGCTATTGCAAAGTCCTGCTGTGGTGAGGAGGTTCCATAAAGAAGCTCCAGGCATGAGGACAGGGATAAAAAGTGCCATGCTGCACGTGCCCTAGCACCAGAATTGCAGCTTTGATCCTAACCAGCCATCCTGATTCCATGATACAGTAAGTCCCATGAAGGGAAGATGGTGTATTACCCACAAAACCTGGCACAAGAATCATGAAAGATTTGCTAAATTCAGCTTCCTAGTTTGGTAGAGATTGGTATGTGGACAACAAATAACATTCAGTTAAATGTTTCTCCCAGAGTAACAAAGGACTCCTCAAAATAACTGCACATGACAAGCCAGCACAGATTTATCCTATCACGTAAGATGACAGTGTCATTGTGTAAGGTTTCATCATGAGAAAATAGAAATGTTACTCCAGCTCTGCCAAGTGTTCCCACTTTTGAATGCAAGGATTTGTAAATATCACATTGTTCCATGCTCATGTGATTCAAATGAAAAATGCATGTAAACTATTTGAGGGTAAAGCATTTAATTAGTAAATGGCAACACTGCATTGGCACACAGTAAGATTTTTAAAAATCTAATAACAGAGAACAGACCCTAAAAATAGAGTGGTTTGAACTTAGAGTAGATTCTAGAAAATGATCATAATTATCTAATCTAATGCACAGAGATAGATCTTGAAGAGATTATGGCAAAGAAAAAGAGGTGAATTATTTAGGTCCGTCTGCTATGTCTAATCAGATCAGCACCTAAACCATGGAAAAAAAAATTCTTAAAGTTCCATAGGAAGAGAGGCAGCCTGTTTCCACAAAGTCTTAGAAATGTACTCCACTACTGAAAGTATTATCCAAATCAACAAGATTTTTAATTTAGAGACTAGAAGAACACTTTATGTAGCAATGTATGTGACAGAATATGTAGCAACTTGTGTAACAGGAGCTTATATAACAACATATTTAATGATCTATGTGGCAACCTTTGTAGCAACCTATGCAGCAAGATGTGTAGGAACCTGGACAGCAGGCTTGCAGAGACAAAGGCGATTTGACCAGGACAGCAGGCTTGCAGAGACAAAGTGGCAGTTTTTTGAAACATACAAGCAATCACTAGACATTAAGGAATAGGCCTTGGCAGTTGAATATTGATCAGCCATGGAATTCCAGCGTAGGGGTCAGACATGAGGGAGGGGAGGCTGTCCTCAACTAATAGCAGCTGTGGAGGTTACTGGGGCCTTTTCCCTGCCACACATGGGAAGGACCACCTCCTGCAAGCTTGGAGCTTACAATCCACTGTCCAGCCTGCTTCTTTGGTGATGGCACGGACAACTTTAGGTAAATCATATCACAGAATTCAACTGTACATCAAATGGTAATCCAGCGTACAGGGTAAGGAATCTCAATTCTCCTTTTAAAATACTTATTGATTTAACAGACTTTTACTGAGTTAGTACTGTGTTCCAGGCCTGGGGAACCCAAAAATGATTAAGACATGGCCAGTCTGTAAACTCAAGGAGCCCACAGAATGTAGTAGAGGAGTAACACACCCACAAATAGTAATCACACTGTGTGCTGAGAGCTGTGATAACAACACAGATAAAAGCCGGCTCTGAACCCCAAATGCCACTCCTGGCCACAACTTAGTTGGAGCAGCAGCATCTTTTAATCAGGGCCAGGCTCCATGTGAATTCAGATAGTGCACCTCCCTTTTAGGGGTGGCTGCCACTTCTGAAGGTGACAATTCTTTTTTTGGTCAGAGGAAGAAATAAAATACACACACACACACACACACACACTGCAGTTAAAAGTTTAAAAGAGCAAATCTGGTTTGATGCAAAGGCTTTGTGCAAAGGAGGATGGCCCTCTGCAGGACTCAGCGCGGTGAACTCCAGACATGTAGGGCACTGGATATAAAAAGAGACACAACTGAAGCTTCCCAAGCTCAGAACAGAGTAGTTCTGGGCATTGTCGAAGCAGAAATAAAGAGAAGGGCCAGCCAATGGGCCTCAAAGCTTAGAAGGAGGCATTTTAAATTTTAAACTTGGATCACTTAATCAAAATTACACAAGCTCGGGGGCAGAGACAAGATGGCTGACTGAAGCCAGCTTTCCACAGAGGCTCCCATCCAGAAGGAAAGTTAAAGGACAGAAATTTAGCAAGTAACCTGGTGGATTTGAGCTGCACCAAGAGAGAAGGTTAAAAAATGCACGTCAACCCCGCTGAGGCAAGCTGCAACCACAAGGATACAAATAAAAGGTACAAAATCCATCACCAAGCAGACGGGAGTCACCTCCCCCATGAGAACAGCTCAGAGTGTCCCACAAACAAATGGGCAGAGTTCAAAGGTCCTCCCACTACACTCCACAGGAGAGACCCTCTAAAAACTGGACCTACCTCCCCTACTAGGGTGCCACAGTATTCTCCTGCCAGGCTTAAAACTGTATAAAACTGTATATATTCTCTACCTGCAACTCTGAACTCCCAGCACTCCCCTCCACTCTTACTCTGAGGTCTGGAGGCCTGTCCCCCAGGAGTCCAGATTCTTGAGTGATTTCTCGAGGGGTGTGGACAGTGCCTAAACTGCAGCTGGTCAGCACTGACTCTGGGACATGGGAACGAGGAGAGGACAGTGGGCTGAGAGGGAACCACACCAGAGCAGCAGTTCCCTGAGGCACAGAGCACCAGCTGTCTTTTAGCAACAATATGGCTCACTCCCGGATATTCTGAAGCCACACTCCCTGTCTCCCTGGGCAACCAGAGGAGGCCGGAACCACCATGTACAGATCTGGGACTGAAACACAGGCCCCCTGAGTAAAGGATTTGCCTGAGGTGGTACCAACCTGGGTGGAGCACAGGGACTAGAAACCCACTCCCAGACCGGGGAAGTTCCCAGGGCAGGGCTGACCCAGAGGACCACTTTACTGAGCCTAAGATGCACCTGGCACTCAGGGGATCTTCAGCCTATAGACAAAGGAAGGCAGCAGAATAGAAGTGACAGGTAACCAAATACAAACCTGCAGGAGCAAAGACAGGGCCTGAGGCACAGGCTCTGGGAACTCAAAACAGCTTCTCTTCTGCAGGGGAATTTAGCAGCAACAGAAACAAAATCCCGCAAAGTTGTTCTGTTCTGTTCTGTCAGTAACATCAATCAGGGGCAGGGCTAGAACTGAGTGAACACCCCCCAGCCTTCTTCAAGCGCCCAAGGTTATCAGGCCTCACCTCCTCCTGCTAGATAGAGGCAGAGCACAGCGGCCTGGCTGAGAAGAAATGTATTTCCTTGTCATTCACGCAGGTGCAAACCCCTGGAGAATCCGTTCACTACAGGCAACTGGGTCAACCAACTGCAGGGCTATCAGTGACTGGGTGTGACAGAGGTGCAAGGTGGTGAAGGAGGCATCAACCTTCCCAGACTGATCTATTTACTGGGTGGCTCCTCCTGACTCCATGCAGCACTGGAGCAAGCCATATCAGAGTAGTCACCACACCCCTGTGATCCAGTTCCCAGAGACCTCTAAAACTCTCCCACCTGAGACGGTGCTGACTGAGACAATTGATTCGGACCTTTTGAACCGAGCCAATCGCCTGAGGACTGTTCAGGTGGTGCCCTGGGTGTGTGGTTGTGATTTTCCTTTTCCAATTGTTGCCTGTGGTAGGCAGGGTGACTTAATAGCTGGTATTTCTCCACAGCTGAGACTTCAACCCAGAGTAACTGTTTCACTAGGGTCGAACAGAAACCAGAAGAAAACAAGACAAGAACCACTTAGCCCCACCACACCAAACAGGCCCTCAGTTTCCCAAGCCATAGCACTGTACAGGTGCTCGAAAAAGCTCCAGGAGAAAAACCAAAGGGTGTAAAACAATCATGGGGCAGAATCAGTGGAAAAACTCTGGTAACATGAATAACCAGAATAGATCAAACCCCCCCAAAGAAGCATATGGCAGATGTAACTGAAGATCCATTCATAAACAACTGGCTGAGATGTCAGAAAGCGAATTCAGAATTTGGATTGCAAACAAGATTAATAAAGTAGAGGAAAACTTGGAATTAGAAATTCAAGCAGCAATTCAAAAGTCAGAATTAGGAAAGACAAACTCTAACGGACATGAGCAATGTGATTTCCTCCAGCTCCATAAAAGGTGGAGATTTCAACACTATTTTGGCAGTGTTGGATTGATCCTCCAATAAGAACCTGAGCAAAGAAATTTTAGACTTAAACCTAACCATCCAACATTTGGATTTAGCAGACATGTACAGAACATTTCATCCCAACAACACTGAATACACATACTTCCCATCAGCCCAAGGAACATACTCCAAAATCGATCACATCTTAGGTCACAAGTCTAACCTCAGTAAATTTAAAGGAATAGAAACTATTCCTTACATCTTCTCAGACCAGCATGGAATAAAAGTTGAGCTCAGTAACAACAGGAATCTCCATACTCATACAAAAACATGAAAGTTAAATAACCTTATGCTGAACGATACCTGGGTCAGAGTTGAGATTAAGAAGGAAATTGCCAAATTTTGGGAACAAAACAACAATGAAGACATGAACTATCAGAACCTCTGGGACACCGCACAGGCATTCCGAAGATGGAAATTTATAGCACTGCAAGCCTTTCTCAAGAGAATGGAAAGAGACGAAGTTAACAACTTAATGGGACATCTCAAGCAACTG